>JBBGBA010000397.1:0-41997 GCA_038088335.1 Mesorhabditis sp. LJ9110 | reverse complement strand
AGAGAGAAAAAAGAAAAAGAAAAAAGACCTGCTAAAACCCCCCGCGCCTGATGTCAAATCCAGAAAATGGAAAAACTGAAGCAAGATGTTGCGTTGATGAACGATCAAAAAAAAATATACGTAACTTTAAATAGAGCAGCAAATATCAAATTGAGCATTGAAACGGAGTTTTCGCACCGCTTTCCGACCACCCAAAAATCAAACCCCGGCTGGTCACCCCCCAATTTGCATAGTCGCACGCGGGGGGTGAGAGTATGGGGGAGAGATTTTTTAGGAAATCGAATTTTGAGGTCACTGCTGATTTTGTGATGCGTTTTGCCCAGAAAATACGTCCTATTTATTAAAAAACATCTATATAAGAAATTTAGTATAACACTACAATCACTTTTAATAACTTATTACGACTTCTAAGGTCAATTTTAAATTTGCTACATATAAATAAGCTTTTTAATAACTTTTGTCACTTCGAAAATTTATGTAAGCCAGTTTAAATTATGAAAAAATACCAACCTTGTCCGCCGGTGGCTTGAAGTCGAGCTTCAGGGCCGCTTTCCTGGCGTTCAGCGACCCAAGGGGATCCATCTGGAATGAAAACTTTGGATTAGAGAGAGAGAGAGAGAGAGAGAGAGAGAGAGAGAGAGTGAGAGTGAGAGAGTGAGAGAGAGAGAAGCAGACGCTTGATAGCGACCTAAAACTACACAAAACTAGCTAATAACTGTTGAGAATCAAAGACAAAATCATGACGCGGAAAAATCGCTGCGTCATGAGCTTCCGGGTGTTTTTCACCTGGTGTGAAATTCCCAGAAAACGGGATGGTACATAAGAAGGTAGTACAAATAATTCCCGCCACCGGATTGAGTCAATGGGAAAACAAGGAAAATATGAGAAACTGGAAGGGCAGGCTAGCAGAGATCATTTGGGAATGGAAGGGGCAGGCTAGCAGAGATCATTTGGGAATGGAAAGGGAGGCTAGGCTAGCAGAGATCATTTGGGAATGGAAGGGGCAGGCTTGCAGAGATCATTTGGGACTGGAAGGGCAGGCTAGCAGAGATCATTTGGGAATGGAAGGGGCAGGCTTGCAGAGATCATTTGGGAATGGAAGGGGGCAGGCTGCAGAGATCATTTGGGAATGGAAGGGGCAGGCTAGCAGAGATCATTTGGGAATGGAAGGGGCAGGCTAGCAGAGATCATTTGGGAATGGAAGGGGCAGGCTAGCAGAGATCATTTGGGAATGGAAAGGGAAGGCTAGCAGAGATCATTTGGGAATGACGAATTGGTGACGAAGTGGTGACACAAAATAATAGAGCGAGAGCAAGAGCAAAAGAGAAAGAGAGAGAGAGAGGGAGAGAGAGAGCGAGAGAGAGGGATAAATAAAGATAAGATACTTCTATTTTCGTCCAAATTAATGAGCTGGCGCGTATTGTTTGTTGTTTTTGGGGATGTCCCCCCGTTGGGTTTTGAAAGGACAAAACCGGGGGGATGCAGATAGAGAGAGAGTTATTGGGATTTTCGAAGGGCATCGTGAGTAGCAACAGGATTTTTTTTGGTAATCTGAAGAATTTTTTTCTGGTTCAAATGGTCCGGATTTAAGGCCCAGATTCTAGGGCGAAAACCTTCTAATTTGTAAAGCAAGTTTAAGCACCGAAACTAAGACGTTTTTTTTAGGCTGGAAGTTGTATCTGCCAGATTTATCTACTAAAAAATAGCACAATTTAGGCGGCGGCTCAAGGTCAATAGCTATCTGTTTTTATTGCCGAAAACAGAGATTTTCCGCGGGGTATGTTGTGGGCTAAATTGGGGCAGAGGTTCGGCTCCTCTTCTCGTCTTCTTCATCCCCTTTTTTGGGTGGGCTAGAGAAAGAGAGAGAGAGAGAGAGAGAGAGAGAGAGAGAGAGAGCGAGAGAGTGAGAAAGAGAGAGACGGGCGGAGTGGATATATTGATCCCCCTGAGGTTGCCCGAACCACACCAACCAGAACAAGAATAATTTAGTGGAAGGGTGTCCGTGGCCTTAGACTACATGGCTCATGCTGATTTTCAGATATCGAAATTGGCATTTTTAACATGCAAAAAAGCTTCTTAAAATCCCTTGGGCTTCAATACGCCATGAAAGTTCTAGGCTGATTTCAGAAACTTTATACTCATTTTACAAAGTTTTTTTAATGCCGTCAAGCTACATCGGAATTTTCTAATTTGTGCCAGTTCCAAAATCCGGCGTGTTTTGGAACTGTGCACCACCAAAAAATGACAATTTGTTTTATGTTATATAAAGAGACCTAGAGGATTATTTTATATAAATTTCAGATTTTAATCGAATTTCGAAGTGTGAAATAATAAATAGGTGGAAGTAAAAATTATTTAGAACTTGGGTTCGGCACGTTTCAGAAACCAGCAAATGTTTTTCCGCGAGAAATTGTTAATTTGAGGGATTCATTTGCGTTCCCAGGGGAATCGATTTTGACCTGAATTTTTAATTCGAAATTTTCAGACTATGTTATCGGAGGGCAAAAAGGAAAATATAGAAAATCATAGGAAAGCGGGAAGACGAGGAAGCTGGGGGAAAAACCTATCAAATTGGGTTTAGAAATTTGCTTAACAATTAGTTAAGGCCCGACGCAATATAGCCGACTTTAAGAAGTCTGCTAAAAACTGATTAAATAAATAAAGAAAAATACAGAAAAATCAGTTTTTTTTAGAAAAGCAACTTTAAGAAGAATCAGGGTTTTCAAACGCCAAATTTGCAGAATAATCAAGGTTTTTAGACAAAGGCCACGGGGTTTCTGAAAAATGACCAAAGGGAGGAAGAAAGTTGTCTTCATTCTGATAGCCTCAGAGAATGACCAAAAACCAGAAGCGAACGCTGGTCGAATTCAGACACCAGAAAAACGCAAAAATATTCGGGCATCGCTGCCAGCCGACCAGGCAGCCACCAGGCAGCGCTGGTCATCGCCCGGGCGTTGACGCATGGCATCGTGTGACGCCCGTTCAGAAGGGGACGGGGCGGGAATACAACAAGGAAACGGGAACGGATTCGAACGAACGAACGGCATCAGATTTTTAAAAAAAGGCGAAAAATCCAGAAATTTTTGCAAACCAGAAACAGTGTTTTTACCACCAAAAAATTATTTCGAACATCTGCAAACCCGTGGGAAATCGCAACAAAAAATCCGTTTTTGCAAATCATGGAAATCATGAGAAAATCAATATAAATAAATCAAATTGACTTCGCAAAAATTGCAAGCATTCAATAATCATAATTAAAACCTAAAAAGTCGAATAAAAAGCCTGCAAGTGAGACGGGAAGGTCGAAAAGCCCTACAAATCAATATCCTGAGCTCCAAACACCAAAATCAATCCCATAAAGTAAAAATTTGCCTGAAAAGAGTAAGCTCCTTAAAAACCAAGGCCAAAATCTTGCAAAAAATCCTAAAAAAGAATGAAGTTCACCTTTCTGGCCCCGGGTTGACCGGCAGAAAGGTCAGCGGAAAAATGCGGAACAGCTGGAAACAACGGAAAGCAGGTGAAAATTCGGGCTACATTGCAACTTTTCAATTTAATAAAGTTTCTTGAGGGAGAGGTGGACTTTGGTTTTGAAAAGAATAATTAGCATCGTTGAAACAACATCGATTTGATCTAAAGAACGATTTCAGCTACTTTTTAGCCCGTCGACATTTCTATCCGATTACGACATGTAATTAGCATTGAAAGGTACTCATTGAAAATCACGAGAGAGTAGAAATCATCTAAGAATCAGGACGGACCCAATGACATTGCAAAAAATTCAACAAGATCAATGCTTCGAAAGCAAAAAAATCGTACTTAAAAAATTTCCAGATATTGATCCGCTTACGACATGTTATTTACAACATAAAGGTATCTTAAAAATTAAACAAAAAGGCAGGTAGAATCTGCATTTTTTGCATGCACTACCCGTTTGGAAATTCAGAATTGACAGCCCACCCCTGATGGTGATGACGTGTTTATCGGCATGCGGGTGGGGGGTGGAAAGAGCGCTGAATAATATTCCACACCAAGCAGAGAGAGAGAGAGAGAGAGAGAGAGAGAGAGAGAGAAAGCGAAAGGGACCCCTGGCATTGCATTGAAGAAGGGGAAGAGAAGGGGTGGGGGATGAGTGTGCTTCGGATTTCCTCCCTTCCCCCTTTCTCTCTCTCTCTCTCTCGCACAGTCTCGCACTCTCTCATTTCAGCCACATCTCCAATTTCTCTATCCTAACGCCTCTTTCCTCGCATTTCACACACTCTCTCACTTCCATGTTCTGCCGAATAGTGTTTGTGTGTGCACTTCAATTTCTAGTTTTGGCTAGAACGCGGTAGGTTTCGCTTTTTTGAAGCTTTTCTGGCCAGGCAATGTCGGATTTTCCACAGAACTGAAGGGTGAGATAGCAATGAAACTTGCGGAAAGCTTCAGGCTCCAAAAAACGAAAGAACGAACCGAGTCGAAGCGAACCTGAAGGGATTCTTTCAAAAATTCTGGTTCAAGAAAAGAAATTTTTTTGGGATTTTGTGCGGCCGGTCTCTTTGTCTCTCTTGCACCCTCACGCTCCCTAATTTCTTTTGCATCGGTATTCTCTCCTTCCCTCTTCTCTCTCTCTCTCTCTCTCTTTTTTCTTTTTGCGTATTCACGCTCTCTCCTCGGTCGTTTTTTTTTTTTTTTTTTTTTTTTTTCCCCCCCCCCCCCCCCCCCCCCCCTCCCTCTTGATCTCACTCTTTCTCTCTCTCTCTCTCTCTCTCTCTCTCTCTTCTCTCCTTTCTCTCTCTCGCCAAGACCGCAGATCGCCACGGAGATCGAGAGAAACAGAGAAACACACAAATTCCGCGTCGCTCCACTGTCCGATGAGGGGTGAGGTTAGGGGAAAGGGGAGGAAATGCGCGATGCGAAATGGGGTGGGAAACGGTTGGGCGGTGTGTGTGGAGGGAGGGAAGAGCAAAGTGAGTGGGTTGACCTATCGAACGGGACCGACTACTGGGAGGGCCACGAGGCTAGACAAATTGGTTGGGATCGCCTTTCTGGGGTATTGCTAGACCAAAAGCGTGAGAAAAATTGTGTGAAAATCGACTTCTAACGTAGGCGCTGGGGAACCACCTTGTTTTTCTGGGGTTTTACAATGTACCTTTGGAAAACAAAGGCACGATTGGAAGTCCATTGTGTCCAAATCTACAGAAAAAAATGGAACAAGCTAAAAATTCGAACGGAAAAGCTAGGAAGCATCGGAATCCAGGCCAAAAGCTGAGAAAAACGCAATTTCCTGCCTTCTCCTGTTCGTCTTCCGACCTCGGCCGTTCGAAAAATGCTTTTTAAACGCCAGTCATTTCTTTACAACGGCAGCGGCGATGGGTGGGAAAAATGAGACGAGCTCAGAAGGTGGAAGGTAGGTGGGCGTTTTTTGATTATCGTTACCGCTGGGCCGGCGTCCGTACGTAACGTAGTGTAACGTAACGCACTGTGCTACGATACCGTACTGTGAGAATATGGTCGTATAAGCAGGTAGCGTAGCGGAACACAACGGACTACTGTACAGTAGCGAAGCGGTTTACGACGATGTAACGTAACGGAACGTAATGCAACCTTTGCAGGAGTAGCGTTACGTAGGCCATCGTAATTTAACACGACGCGCCTTTCAATAGATAACATTCTGTACAACAAAATGCAACATTCTAGGGTAGTGTAGCGTAACGTAGCGTATTGTACTGTAACCCAATGACAAAATAGATAAAGTTAGCATACATTCAGACATGAAAATGTCCGTTTACGGTAAGTTGATAATTACGACAAGGTAGTTCCCCGAAAAATGAGAAAAGTTCTGAACCCCCCTATAAATAGAAAATACATAAATAAATAAAAGAGATCAGAAATACCTTACGACATGAAAATATACGACTACGTTAAGCTTCTAACTACGACACTTTCATTTAAGGAAATTGGGCCAACGTGGAAAGACTTTGAAAAATGAAATCGACCCAATTTGATGATTCAGCCGAGAAAATCAGAGAATTCATTACGCCATGATAATACCCCGCTACGACAGGTTACTAATGACGGTATGTCCATTTAGGGAGAATTGAGAAACATCGAAATGGGCACCTGAAATTCTATTGATCGGCCTTGGGTAGAGGGGCTGTGTCGCATGACTCACCCATAAAACCCGCCAACACACTCACCAACCCCGGCTATCGCTTTTTCAGGGAAATAGTTGCGAAATTGGGGTTGTCTAGGTACGAGATACACGGGAAAATAGGAAATTAATCTATGGGACTTGAGAACGCGGGCCACACGGGGCAGCAATTGTTAATTTGGTTAGTCGGCTAGGAAAAATGTCTCTTGGGACCATTTTTTGAAGAGGTCAGAAATTGGCATAAGTTGGTGAAAATCCAAAAAATATGCCTGAAAGCCTAACTGCATTTTTCTATGGACAGCGGCATATGTAGGGAGCGAGCCCTGTACGGGGTAAAGAATTCAAAGAGGTTCCGACAGTAGATCGCAACTGAAAACACGAGATTAATTTGACGAAAAATTGGGCATACGGGTCTTCCATCTGAAATTATCGGTATTGGGCTGTTAGCGGGGGGGGGGGACTGTTCGTATGTAATCCTGTACGAACAGTTTTTAGAAACAGACCAAAAAGTCCAAAGTTCCAGAATTCCCGATCAGGACTTGAAAGTCCTAAAACCCTACCCCCCGCTTACAGCCCAGTACCGAAAAATTTAACCGAATTTCACCTTTACAGTTAAATGTCCCTCCTAGGCATGAGATATTTGATAAACTGACTTCACGGCCCCTTTAACCCGTAAAAATGGGCAGTTAAAGGGAGTGAGACAGCAAGCAGGGGGGCGGAAGTACTTGCTTAATTAACGTGCGTCTTTACATAGACTGGAATGCCGGTAATTCGAAAAAGAAATGCTAGCTAACCCACTGAAGACCGGACGTCACTTCAAAATCATGCAAACACAACAACCAAAAGCCCAAAAAGCCGTATGTAACGTTTTCGGTGGACATTAATGCAGATTCGTACTTAGGGACGTATTGGAATCAAAAAAGTACGGTATTAAAGGTATAGTTTCTGCACCGTAAGCGTTGCAAATAGTCCATTCAATCGCCCGAACCCATACGCCGGCGTCCATTGAAAAGTATCGGAATCGATGTTGTGGCCAAGAGTTGGTTGGTTGTGTGTGTGTGCGTTGCCCCATTCCTCTTCCTCTTCTCTCTCTCTCTCTCTCTCTCTCTCTCTCTCTCGCTTCTGGTGTGCGGGCTGGGCAGGGCTTTTTTGTGGCACCGGACCGAGAGAGAGAGAGAGAGAGAGAGAGAGAGAGAGAAAGAGAGAGGGAGAAACGCCATTTCCTGAGTTGAGAGGGAGTCAGAGAGCACAGCTGACTCAGAGAATAGAGGCGCACGATGATGCTGAGTCACACGGGGGGCTGGCCGCCCGAACTCGCCTGCCCCAATTTCTCTTCCCCTTCCCCCAAAACCCCGGTTTTCGCGATTTTAAAATCGGTTTCTCTCGGGCTTTCTGCGTTTATTGATTTCTGCAAGGGCTACCGATCGGTTCGGGGTTTTTTTTGAGGTGTCAGAGGTGAAAAATGCACCAAATTAGCTCAAAAAGGGGGCGGATCATGAACGAAAAAAATTCCACGAACTGACCAGGTAAAAATCTTAATGGAATAGGCAAGGTCTCAATAGCTATAATCCAGTGGCAGTAAAATCCGTATTAATGCCGTAAACGTCCCTTTAAAACGTTTAATACGGAAGGAAGGCCAGTTTCACTGAGTGACGGCGTTTTCGAGCAGTTCAGAGCGGTTCGAGAAGGTTGAATTCGATAAGCGGATTGAACGGTTATGGTCTAGACACCTTCCACCGCTCATTCTCTGTCTCTCTCTCTCTCGCCCAACCCGTCGATAGATGCCTGTCGTCTTCGCCGCGCCCGATCGGGGGCTGCGGAATGAGTGACGTGCCCAGAGAACGCGCTGCACAGCGAAGAAGCTGTCTCTCTTGAAAGCGCGCGCACCCGCGCTGTCTGAGTCAGCTGCTATGTACAGGGCACACTAGCTAGCTTGCCCCACTAGCCACGTGGGGGAGGTGACCGATTTTCGCGCGGGACTGCAATTTGCATACGGGGAACGGGTGCGCGACAGAGATAGTTCGAACTACGTAACAAAGTGGATGGGAACGTCAGATTCGACCCCTCTTATGGGCTAGGTCTCGACAAAAAAAACCAGAAATTCCAGGGCGCGTCTGAACCTAATTGACTTGCTCAACCGTCATCTAAATGCTATCTCGATACATGTTACTAAAAAGGCGATTACAATTTGTTTGGGGTTCGCATAGGTGTCTAGACCTAGCCAAGCGTAGCGGTAGAACCTTGCCTGTACCAGTCCCTTTAAAGGGATAGTGTATCGAAAAATCTTACGGAGAATGTCGCTGACCAAAGCAGGCCAGCAGAGATCATTTGGGAATGGAAGGGGCAGGCTAGCAGAGATCATTTGGGAATGGAAGGGGTAGGCTAGCAGAGATCATTTGGGAATGGAAGGGGCAGGCTAGCAGAGATCGACTCCGAAAAATGCTGTAGCCGTCGCCGACGCGGATATGATGGGCAGATCGTTTTTCGAAAAGCGTGCCCGGTGCCGTCGATCGAGAACAATATGTGAATGGACGAAACGTGTCAGTTAGTCACCTCTACATAGCATCCATCTCCCGATATATGTATCGCCCCCCTCTTCAACAAACTGTCATAAATATTCGCCGGTGCTCGTGGGAGCTGCGGGGCCATGTTATAGCCAACCGATCGGTGACGTTCGGGTTTTTTGGAAAAAGTTGGGGGTGGAAATCGAATGGAGAGTGGAGTTCAAATCTCGCCTGTACCTTTGCATGGAGTAGCGGAACGTACTTACGTAATGGGAAATGGGTCGCACTTTCGTACTTACCTACGGACATTCAAAAAAATAGCGAGTAGAACCAGCGCTGCTGTGGCGTTGCGTATCGCTAAAGACTGCTGGAAAGCGAATTCTAGCTTTTCAAGGGTAAGCCTCCGTGTTGAAGGAAAATTAAGGAGCTGTCTACTTGAGAGTTCCTGTTACGCCTTCCTTTAAAAAAACTAAGGGGAAGGCGAGGCGTCCGCACTGCTCTACCTGTTCGATGGAATTACATAGCGTGCACGATTTTTTCCAGAGCTCGTCGAGCCTGTTGGGTTTTCCGGGCTCGATGCCGTGCTGTCTGGCTCCCTTTAGAAAAATCCAATATTGTCCTGTCCTCCCAACGTCGTTCGCGCGTGCGGACTCGTTGCGTATGTTGTCTCCAACGCTCTTTCTCTCTCTCTATCTCTATTTAGCTCTCTCTCTCTTTCTCTCACTCTCTCTCTCTTCTGGAAAACCTTGCGGTGCAGGCGCGAGAACTTTAGTCTAAATGGACAAGACAATTCCCGTACCTTAAGGACATGCGGCTTACTGAGTTCTGTCAAACCTAGTGTCACACTTCCTTTAAAAGTCGCGCTCCATCTCGAAGTAAACCGTGCCGCTCCCCAGAAACTGCTCTCTGATCCACTCCCCGTACGCGTCGCAACAAATTCCACTTCCCGGATGTCAGCCGCGTCGAGTCAATGCCTTTTCACATGCGTTGTGTTTTTCCGCCGCAGTTCTCCGGACACCCCCCTGGAGACATTTCGGTAATTGGCGAGTCGAGAGGTAGGGGAGGGCTGTAAGTGTAAAGCCTTCCCTTTTTGTGTCTAACTCTGGCGGGTGTGTGGGTCCAATTTGCACCTTTCTTCCGCGCGGCCACACAGCCACTTTGGGATTGGCCAAATTAGACGAAAGCCGAGAGAGCTGAAGGGTTGAGATGTTGCGGAAGGACCCTCCAAAGACACTTTACCCCTGAGAAGAGTGGCAGATCCATAGAAAACGAGGGCGAGAAAAGAGGGGAAGTTCTGGAACAGGAAGTGTTCCTGCCGGGTGCTTGATGGGTGCACTTTAAAGGGACTAGGAAGCGCCGGAATCACCCAGGTCAGACAGGCTAGCAGAGATAATTTGGGAATGAAAGGGGCAGGCTAGCAGAGATCATTTGGGAATGGAAGGGGCAGGCTAGCAGAGATCATTTGGGAATGGAAGGGGCAGGCTAGCAGAGATCATTTGGGAATGGAAGGGGTAGGCTAGCAGAGATCATTTGGGAATGGAAGGGGCAGGCTAGCAGAGATCATTTGGGAATGGAAGGGGCAGGCTAGCAGAGATCATTTGGGAATGGAAGGGGCAGGCTAGCAGAGATAATTTGGGAATGGAAAGGGGCAGGCTAGCAAAGGCCATTCCAAAAAAATCCTTGCTTGAGCTCGAACTTCATGCAAAGTTGGCCAGAAATAATATTCTACGCCAGGAGCAACGTCTGGGAACCACCGACCCGTCGTCACCTCGGAAGTGCAATTTCCCGGCGAGACACACCGCCTTGGGGAGCGCGATCAAGTCTTGAGGCGGCCAGAGCACAGCCCCAGATGAGGTTACGGTAGTCGGAGAGGGGAGTAAGCGCGGAGATTAAGAGGAACAAAATAGCACAGGTTCCAAGAGCAGCATCATGAAAGGCTTCGGCTCCGGTATAGGCTTAGGTCAGGCCTAGACTTAGGCTCCGCTTAGCCTTAGGCTCAGTTTTAGAGCTACGTCTCAAATTTGGCATAGCTTTTGACCTTCACGATCCTTCCAAATACATTGTAAGCCCCCAAAAGTACACTCTACTCGCGTGGGCGACTGAGGTCCACGTTTTAGGAGGCTAAAATTACCTGGTTCCGACCCCTGAATTATGCCCCAAATTTGGGTGAGAAAAGAATTTAGGTGTGACCGGAAATCAGGGTAAATTATGAGATTTCGGGGGGAAAGGGCAGGGTGGCAGCGAAACGGTCCCGTCGGGGCAAAGTGACGGAACTCTAGGGAAATGGATACCATAATCCCACCTCTGTAGTCACGTCCGGAATTAGGAGCAGGGCGTTTTTGTGCATGGGATTATCTCGCCCGGGGGGATAAGAGGGTTACAAATGTGGGCGACAAGGATGAGACAAGAATACCGATGCGGAATTTGGTTAGATGCGGACTCTTGGGATTAGGGAAGAAACTGTCGGGTTAAAAAATGGGGATGGAGTTAAAATTCGAAGAGAAAGAGAGAGAGAGAGAGAGAGAGAGAGAGAGAGGAGAGAGCCGAGAGAGAGATAAAAAGAGAGAGAAAGAGAGAGAGAAATAGAGAGAGTCCAGCTAGCAGAGAACACCTAGGAAAGGAAGGGCAGGCTGCTAGATAACATTTAGGAATGGAAGGGGCAGGCTAGCAGAGATCATTTGGGAATGAAGGGGGCAGGCTAGCAGTGATTCCTTCCGGAATTTCTGTACAAAAGGGCTAACAACCGCAAATCGGCCAAAAATTCCCAACCGAATTTACAATCCAACTTTTTTAAATCGCCAGAAAACAAATGACGAAACGAGACGGAATTGGTTAACCGGAAGTGCCTGCCACCTTCTTGGTTGGCTGGCAACTTCCGGCGCTGATTAAAAGGCCTTTTCTTATTTTTTTGAGGCGGCAGATTACAGGTGAAAGTGGGGTGGGGAGGGGGCAATCAGGCACACCTTCATCAGGCGGGAATATGGTTTGTGAGGTTCCGGACTGGGAGAAAAATATCGAACCTGAGTGAAGGGAGGAATGAATGGCATGTAGGCTTTAATTATTTGGGGAGATCAAAAGTAAATGAAATAAAAATTGATAAATCGCGTGTAGCGGTTCCGAAAAATCGCAAACGAAAAACACAAAAATCCGCAGTTTAGGTTCAGTTTGGGATCAAGAGCATGAGGGAAATCATGAGAGAGCAAGAGAGCGATGAGATCAAGAGAGATAGAGAGAGAATGAAGCTGGAGATTGGAAGCCAATAAAAAACAGAAAGAGCACGAGAGGAAGAGCAACAGCGGGTGAGCGAGAGCCAGCAAAAGAAATCTAGAATTTTTAAGATAAAAAGTGTCATGAGTCAAAAAGGGAGCTCTAAATATCGCTCTCGCTCTCTCACTCTCTCTCTCTCTCTCGCTCTCTCTCAACCTTTCCCTCTCTTTTTCGCTCTCCCTCTCTATCCCTCCCGCTCTCTTCTCTGTTCCCCTCCCTTTAAAACACGCAACAATTGACCGACGGTTAGGACAGAAAATGGGACCCTTTCTCTGTCTGGGGCCCACCAGATTCCTTGGCCCCGGATCAGATCCCATGGTAACCGTTCTCCTCTAGGGCCACCCCGAGAAAAGTCTCCTCATCAAAGGGCCACACACATTTTTCCCGGATTACCATGGCACAGAAAAAATGACCGAATGAAAGAGGCGTCGAGGGGGGTCCATTTTGGGGTGCGGTGCGGCGCGCGCGGATGCGCCACGTAGCGGCAAGAGAGCGAGAGAGGGAGAGAGGGAGAGAGAGAGCAACATAGAGACCCATAATCCGCATGCCCGCCTTTTTTTAGATTGGGGCAATTTGGTCACATTTTAGGGATCAGAACCCCCTCTCATGGGGTGGCTATATGGCATCCGGTAATCCCCGAAGGGATCCCGGATTCTACGTGCCAGAAAAAAAGCTGACCCGGACCGGAAGTGGAGCCAAGAACTTCGAGAGTGTTGCGGGTATTCGGAAAGCCTCCAATTGCAAATTTACAGGGAAACTACTGAGCCAAGAGATTTTAGGCTGCGAAAACAATCGATACAAGCGATCAAGGAACACGAAAATCGACCCCTGCGACGACTAGGTCTCGACAGTACGCAACAGACGATAACATAGGCCAATCCGATTTTGAGATCCCTCAAACAGTAAATTTCATGAAAATTCAGCGCGGTTTCAAGCGTCATTTGGAGCGTTGCGTAACTGTCCGGACCTAGTCGACGTAGGGGTTGATTTCGCACTTTCTCGTTCCTTTAAAAGCATAGTTCGGTCAGTCCAGTAAAGGCGGGCTCCGGCTCCTGAATACGGTATTTTTAGCTAGCCATAGCCATCAGGAAATCGGTGTCAAATCGTCAGGCCATCGTAATCGTAATAGGCACACGATGATCCTCGTTTGTCCTCGCTAGCGCCTCTCTTTCTCTGTCTCTCTCTGTCTCTCTTTCCCTCTCTCTCTCTCTCTCTCCCTCTCTCTCTCTCTATGTGTGCATAAATCCAGATCCGATCTTTTTACGGTTTTGCCCTCCCTCCATCCGATCTGGCCGGCTGACGGGAGCTGTGTGAGTGAGCAACCCCCTGCTGCCGACTCAGATGGTGATAACGGAGAGCTGTGAGGGGATCCCGTTTTGATAACGACCCGTCCGTCGCCTTGGCTGTGTGCTCCTATTCATGACACGGTCTTCAGAAAATCCTTTCTGGGCTGCTGTCCTTTCGTTGCAATCACAGATCGGGTGCTGACTACAGGGTGACGAAGGGATGGGGTTTGCGAAACTACAAATAGCGAGATTAAGAAAATAGAGCGATAGGTTTTTGCAGTTTCAAGGTTGTTCAGCAGGTTGCGACAGTTTCCTCGCGAATTTTGGCGAACTAGAGTTTTTGAAAAATAAGTTGAAAATGGGGAAGAGTCGAAGATGCCGTAGTCGAAGGTACGAGAAGCTACAAACGCCTCTAATGGGGTTCCGAAATATGCGGTACAGTACGGCACAGTGCGGTACGGCTCGATACCGTGCCGTAATAAGGTACGCTCCCGCACAGTACGATAGGGCACAGAGCCGTACGACACAGTACGGTACGGTTGTATACAAAAGTACAACACCGTACAATACAGTGCAGATCACACGGGGCTAAAGTTGCTGTGATGCTGGATGGATCTGCGACGGTTTTAAAAAATATGCAAGTTGAACGCGCAAAATTCTATACCCTTATTTCCGCAAAAACTTGTTTCGATAAGGAAACCATCAAATGGGAAAAGGCAAACAAAACCACAACAAAACCACAGTAAAGCCAATTTAAAATAAAAATAATTTCCTGGTAGTGACTCAGGACCTTTCCGTAAATAGGAAAACACGTACGAACAATGAAGCAATCCCAAAATCATTGCAAAACTTCGGTATTTTTGGCGAATTTTCGGGAAAAGAGAATGAAAAATGGGTGAGTCAGCGTCGGATTTTGGGGTTAATTCTGCCGAGGAGCCGAGAGTTCCTCACCGATTTCTCGAATCGTGCTGATAGGAACACACGGCGGGAAAAGAAGAGGCGATAAGAGACACTGACGTGTCCCCATTAAACTGAAGCACCAAAAAATCAGAGGAAGGGAGCCATTTCGGCTCGTCTGATTGGCATGAAAAGCCGAATTCTCAATCGTTGGAAAATGTCTACAGGGATGAATCGAACTTTTAGTGCCCATTAGAAACCCCCTTTATCATTCCCAAATGACCTCTGCTAGCCTGCCCCTTCCATTCCCAAATGATTCCTGCTAGCCTGCTCCTTCCATTCCCAAAGGATCTCTGCTAGCTGGCCCCTTCCATTCCCAAATGATCTCTGCTAGCCTGCCCCATCCATTCCTAAATTATCTCTGCTAGCCTTCCCCTTCCATTCCCAAATGACCTCTGCTAGCCTGCGCCTTCCATCGGACAACAGCATCGTGTTCTCCGTAGTCAATTACCCGGGGGTGGCGTTATTGCGTAAATTCGACCCTGCGTGCGTACCCTTCCCTTGTAAGCGCCTGGACACAGACCAAGTAGACCAAGCGTATAATCATCAATAGGATCGCCTAACCAGGAAGAGGTCAGGGTTGCAAGCGTCGCTATGTTTAGCGCACAGACAGCTGGTCCACAGTGTGCATGATGCTACTATATTGGGTCTTGCGTCTTATTGCCTGTGTTTTTGCTGCTGATAATGAACCCTTGCTACAAGTATTAATGGATCCCTTCTACTGCGTTAACCTACGATGCGAGTGGCAAGGAACAGGAGAGCACTGCAAACCTGTGACTCGGTACAGCCTAGCGCGCGAAACGGTAAGGAGGAGAGGGGGGCGGCGACGCGAGTAAAAACGTTTAGACGCGTGTAAAAAATTCAAACGCGTCGAAAAATATTTAAATACAATAAAAATAGTAAAATTTAGCAGGTTTTCTTAATAAATTTGCTAAAAACCAAAAATACGCGGGTAAAAGGTTGACACGCGTCGATCTAAACGTAACTATTTTAGGCCGTCGGACGGTGGTTCAACTACCTCAGCAAAGATGAATCAGATGACGAGCTGATCGCGCGCATCAGGGTAAGTTTTTGAATTTTTGTATTTGTAAAGAATATCCTGCTATTTTGAAAACGCCATCGGATAGAGCGTCGAAAATCATACTAAGAGATTTAATTTCAGGCGAAAAACCTTTTTTTAACGATTTTTAATTGATTAAACTTTTTAGCTTACAAGGGAAGTGCACGACCGGCCCACGAGAAATCGACACGATGCACTTTTTCTGCTGAACAAGATGCACTAATGGGTTGTGGCAAATTTCCATTCCCTGAGCCTTTACAGTCCCATAAAAGTCCGTTTTTGGGCGATTTTGCCAACTTTGAAGCTTCATAACTTTTTTCTGCGTTTTATTTAGCAAATTCTGATTACAGATTCGGAATCCCCGTGTCCGATTCTATCAGATCCACTATGTCTCGTGTCGATTTCCCGTGGGCCGGTCGTGCACTTCCCTTGTTAGTAAAGTAATAATTTTGAAATTGTGGTATTTCGGGCTGAAATTCAATCTCTTAGTATATTTTTCGACGCTCTATCCGATGGCATGCTTGAATTGGCACGACAGGCATAGGGGAAAAGTGGTTTCCACCCACGTTATTTGTCCCCCCCCCCGTTAAGCAATCTTTACCAAATAATGTTGCAGGCCGAATATCCGGTCAATACGTTCACGATCGTGAAGGGCGTCGAATTTGGCAAGCGGTGCGAGGGGAAGTTCTTGTGGTGTAACTCGGAGACTTTCTCACTGAACACTGACTACGAGGCCTTCCTGAGCCGCGTAAAATCTGTGCCGCCGGAGCGGAGACCGAGGTTCCGATGCTGATGATCAATAATGGTGTCTATGATTGAGCCATGAAAATTTCTAATGCTGTGATGCCAAAAAAGCCATGTCGTTTCAAGGCCGTGGTTCAGTTGAATTTACCCAATTTCCCAAATCTTTGTTTCATCTCTGATTCGTTGACATTTGCTGGTAAACGTTACTGGGATTAGTTTATTCTGTAAAAAATGGAATCAGCAAACAATATTTAAGCGCAATAATCCGACAAAGTGATAAGGTAGAGAAAGCGAGAGAGAGAGAGAGAGTGAGCGAGAGAGAGAAAGAAAGAGAGTGAGAGAACGAACGAGAGAAAGAGAGAGAGAGAGAGAGAGAGAGAGAGAGAGAGAGAGAGAGAGAGAGAGAGAGAACAAACGAACGAGAGAGAGAGTGAGCGAGAGAGAGACAGATAGCCAAAGAGGCCCCCAAAATGAGCAAGCTTTAAAACATTTTTCAAACCTCTGTCAGGGTTTTTCTGCTTATAGAAAGTTAAAAACTACCAAAAACAATAAAACAATCCACTCCATTAGATGATGAGGCCAACCTGGACCCAGTTAAAAATTGTTCCCGCCGCAAATAATCAATAACCATGTTTTTTTCAAATCCGACGCTTCAATTACCATTGTGTGTTTGTGTGAATATCATGTCGTAATGCTTGTAGCAAACCGTAATAAAATTCAATAATTTATTAACACAACGCACTCGATCTGGGGGAGCAATAAATAAACCAAAAAACGGAGGATACCAAAAATCACCGGGGTGGGGTGGTGGCAACCGGCCGACTAGAGCAATGATAGTATAAAAAGCACAAGTAAGAAAAGTGGGTGAAAAACACACAAAAATCCGGGATGAATCACAGGTTATTATGCGGGGGCAACCAATCAGATACCGTAGTGCTGGGGGAGGAAAGTAAATTATGCCGTGAGGACGCGAATTTTGAGATTTCCGGGATACAACTAAAAACGAGACGGGTAGCTAAGAAAAAGCAGCGAGATCAAAGGGAGGGCTAAAGCGAACTGAAGGGGGGAACAGCTCGAAAAAGGTTTTAAAGGGACCGGTAAGGCCTGGCTAGGCATTTTTCTGGATCCGCGACGCGACGTAACCGCGCCACGCAACGCGTATACTCGGCTTTCGATTCCATTGCGTAATGGATTACGACGTTTTCAAGCAGGTTAAGCGGTAAGCGCGTTGCAGATCTTGCCGCGACCGTTGCACGCAACGCGTCAAGTGTCGCGTTGCGGCAGAATCTAGTGAAACTCAAGCTCAAACTAAAATGAATTAAATTTTTGCCGCGCGCGACGCGCAGCGCTTCGGATTGGCTTTCCTTTGCGTAATAGATTACGACACCGTTTTCGGCCTTAAAGAGCAAACGCATTGAGCGTCGCGGGACCAAGCAGACCTATAATTTCAAAACACTCGCTAAAAAGCCACAGCCATGCCTTGCATGTCCATTTAAAATTCACAACACGAGTACAGTCGGCCGGGGGCTAACAAGGAGATGGTCTCAGCTGGGAATCGAATTCGGATTTGAAAATTTGCACACTTATAGAGCTCGACGAGACAAATCGATTGGTGTAACTTTCAGCTGCTGATACAATAACCACGTCGAGTTATAAGCATTTTAAGTTTTTGCATACATTTTGCATTTTTATCGGCCATAGCTTCATAGGCCTTCCCCGCCTCCCCATCACCATGGTCTGGTGGCCTAGTGGTGTAGTAGGCGGCCTCCGGGGAATCTAACGAGGGTTCGAACCCGCTCACGATTTTATTTTTTGCTTTTTGTCCGATGGTCCCTCTTTGCTTTCTGAAGGCCTTGAATAGCTTTTTACGCATTATTTTAACTCCTTTGATGCGCCGACAACATCGAACTTCACCGCAAAAATTTTTCTTGCTGGGCATCGACCCTTGTCCGACCTATCCCACCATTTCAAAAATTTTCGCGGATGAAAGTTTTTGTTCCGATCACACCATTTACCAAAATTACGTTTACTCCACGATTTTTGATATGCTTTGAATTTTCAATTTATTTTGGGACCGGCATAGTCCTTTCTGGTAAAAAATCTAAATTTTTTTCAGAGATGTTTTTTAGCCATTTCGCACCAGAGGAGTTAAAATAATGCGTAAAAAGCTATGCAAGGTCCTCAGAAAGCAAAGAGGAACCTTCGGACAAAAAGCAAAAATAAAAATCGTGAGCGGGTTCGAACCCTCGTTAGATTCCCCGGAGGCCGCCTACTACACCACTAGGCCACCAGACCATGGTGATGGGGGAGGCGGGGAAGGCCTATGAAGCTATGGCCGAAAAATGCAAAATGTATGCAAAAACTTAAAATGCTTATAACTCGGCGTGGTTATTGTATCAGCAGCTGAAAGTTACCAATCGATTTGTCTCGTCGAGCTCTATAAGTGTGCAAATTTTCAAATCCGAATTCGATTCCCAGCTGAGACCATCTCCTTGTAAGTGGAATGGGGGCGGAATCGGATATTCTAATTTTCACACACACGCACAAGAAAACACAACGAAAATTCTGCTAATAGATACTAATTCCACCAGTTTTAGGGGATGGGGACACAACTCGTAGGTGGGGGAACTAATTAAAGGGGTGTAGACAGCCAGGGACGTCGGGCGTTCACTCCTCGTCGTTGATGAACGAGACGCAGAGGCGCTGGTACTCCTCGGTGTGGGTGCGCATGTGCTGGCAGTGGGCCGAGTCGGGGAAGCAGTGCAGGGTCGTCTGCAAAATTCTCAAATGATCTCTGCTAGCCTGCCCCTTCCATTCCCAAATGATCTCTGTTAGCCCGCCCCTTCCATTCCCAAATGATATCTGCTAGCCTGCCCCTTCCATTCCGAAATGATATCTGCTTGCCTGCCCCATCCATTCCCAAATGATCTCTGCTAGCCTGCCCCCTTCCATTCCCAAATGATCTCTGCTTGCCTGCCCCATCCATTCTCAAATGATCTCTGTTAATCTCCCCGGTCACTCACTCACTCACTCTTTTTTAACTCTCTTCTCTCTCTCTCTCTCTCTCTCTCTCTCTCTCTCTCTCTCTCTCTCTCGCTCTCTCTCTCATACTCTCTCTGTCTCTCGCTTTTTCGCTCTCCTCACCTGTTTCCCCGCCTCTCGCTGCGTCTCTGCAAACTCCTCGATCGAGCTGTGCGTGCAGATCTCGTCGCCAGGGCCGTACAGGTAGCATTGCCTAAAAAAGTCCATTTTTTGCAAGCTACAAACTGCAAAAAAGTTTTTCGTTTTCTAAATGGCACCCAGCTACTACCTCTGCGGCAAGTCGTCAATAGCCAGCATGCGGTAGTAGGCAAAGTTCCGTTCGTACACGCCTTCGTCCCACATCGACTGCACCCAGATCCGCGCCCTAAAACGAACGTAGTACGGTATGAAAGTGCGTTACACACCTCTGGACGGAGAAGTACGTCAGCAGCAGTCCCTTGACGGACTCGCGGACGACGGAGCTGGTCGGTGGGGGGAAGCCGGCGAAGGAGATGGCGCGGGCGGACTGGTTGGGCGAGACGTTGGCCGGCGAGCTGAAGAGGTTCAGATTTTCGGGTATTCAAGAGCCGATCAAGCAATTCATGAGTCCGTCGGCTTGAGCAATTCTTTTCTCTAACAAACGACCACGACACCATCCCCTCACCTGTCAAAGATGATGCCCTGGACGCGCTGCTTGAAGGCGGCCTCGTAGTGGGTGCCCTTCAGCGCGTCCCACAGCGCGCAGAACGTCGAGCAGCCGTTCATACTGAAAAAAAATGGTTCATTAAAGGATCCTTGAAGCAAAAAGCCATACCTAAACACGTGGAAATAGACGTCGTGGGGCCAGTTGTCGCCCTCCTTGCCGAAGACCTGGTCGAAGACGCGCTGGGCGAGGGGACGATAGTCGGCAAAGTGGCGGATGTGGGAGATCGGAGCCGTGAAGCGGACGTTTGAGATTCTGAAGCGAGAGAAATTGAGAGAGTAAGAGATAGAGAGAGAAAGCGCGCGGGAGAGAACGAGAGAATGAGAGAGCGAGAGAGAGCAAGAGTGAGAGAGAAAGAGAGAGAGAGAGCGAGATAGCTTCCCTACCCGGAACTCTCGTAGAATTCGGAGTACTTCCGAAGGTAGCGGTCCCGGCAGCCGGCCCACCCGAACAGGATCACCAGCGATTTGGAGCCTGAAATCCAAGTACCATGGTTTGTAGTCTGTAGCCTAACGTACTTGGTAAAAATATCTTGATAAACCACAACATAACAATTACCTAAACAACTAAAAACTAAAAACTAAATAAATTTTTCGTGAAAGTTCTAGAAAACCCGAAAATCAACACGCCGATTCAGCTAGGTCTCGACAACAACCCGATAACTTTTTGCAGTTTCGCGTAGCTGTCTGGACCTAGTCGATCGAACGGGTCGATTTTCGCGCTTCCGCTAAAGTAATGCTTTCCTACCCTCAATGTAGCTCTCCCGGATCGGCGGCTGCCACTTCTGCGCGCGCGCCTTTTTCGCCGACTTCTGGCACCCGGCCGGGTCGTCGTCCTCGATGCGTTGGCCGTTGGTTGGAGCCTCGTTCATCAACACCTAGAAAATATGGTGAATTCGAGATCTCGCCCGCTCCCCCTCTCTCTCTCTCTCTCTCTCTCTCTCTCTCTCTCTCTCTCCGGCTCTCTCTCGCTCTCTCAATCATCTCTCGCTACGCTACACTCCTAATTCTACTACCCGTCATTTCTTTATAGCATTCATGACGCAGGTTCCGATTTATTATTATCCCTGATCCCCCTAGATAGAATGCCGGGAATTGCGGGGCCACGCGGAACCGAAATTGGCCCCTTTTACGCGTCGGCGGGCAGAAGAGAGGCGGAGAAAAACAATGGGGTGTGATAGTGCCAATTTGGAGCAAAACTGACCGGGGGTTGTATGTTCGAATTCATGTTTTGGTACATCGAACTGATAGAGAACGAAAAAATCGACGAAAGCTGGAGGGTATCTGGGGTCTTACGAGTCGGCATAATACGGTAACTCCAAGTTCGGTAAGTATCGTGGCTTAACTGCAGTTTACCCCCTCCCGCCCCACGAACCGACCCCCGACCTACCGTATCTCGGCTGCCTGTTCATCTACAAGTGTGCAAACTATGCTAAAATACTCGCCAGAGCAAGACAAACATTTTGGTATACTTTACACACCTGTAGATGCACAGGGAGCCGAGATACAAAAGTCGGGTGCCGGCTGGGGTAAACTGGACTCTAACCAAGAAATAAGCTAATGTAAAGCTTCTGACATAAAAAGGCGACGATTACCTGGTCGGCATCAACGGGGACCGGCTCGACGGCGTTGGTCGGCATCGTCGGGGAGGGGTGCTGCTGCTGGCAAGCCTTCTGCAGGAGCAACATGTTTGAGGGTTTTTGGATGGAAAAGGCGAATTAATGGATGCAAATAAGAGATTCAGAATCAGAACCCGCGGGCTTCCAATGGAAAGAAGTGGTAGATTTTTTTGGGAATACGTAGCGTTAGAGGGCAGCGAATGACTCAACTCTCACTTGCCTCCAGCTGGGCTTTTAAAGGCGCCGAGCTGACGAAACCGGGAAAAAAATTGATAGCGACACCCGCCCGCAGGGTGGGCTGATCAGCTGGAGGCGGCTTGGACAAGGAAAAGCCGTAAAGAAACGACAGGGGAACAGCAAGAGACAAAGAACCGGAAAGTGCTGAAGTTTAGAGCGTAGTCTGGTGTGTACCGTAATCGGGGGAAAGGGCTGAAAGTCATCGCAAAACTTGCTATTTGGATCGTTTTGCGGTTATTTGTATCATGCAATAAACGCTTTATGGCTTTTTCGATAGGGAAAACCATCTGGAAAAGCTCAGCACCTTCAAAAATTACACAAAATTTACGGTAGCCGATAAAAATCAGCTAGATAAATCCTGAATTTTGTTGATTTCGATCAAAAATAACTCGGTTTTTCCTAAGCAAAAGTTGAAACGCGACAAAAAGAATCGATAGAACTTAGCCATAGCTTCACTACGGTAACTTGTCGTCTCTCCAGAACTGGAATTTCTTCAACAACGTATTAGCAAGAACATAGTTTCCGAGGTAATTCAAAATGTGAAAAAATGTAGTTTAACGTCTGCCCAAACTACAAAACTTTCCCTAGCCGAGAATAGCGCTATATTTACACAACACAAATACTTCCCGAAACAGCCCGACACCCCGGAGAATCGATGGAAGGGCTACGTGTGGTCTCGCGAGCTAGACGTGTGCTAGGCCCGAATTACTCATCGAACGCCCGAAATATTCGTTAGCTGGATAGACGTGGCCAACGGGCGTTAGATTTCGGCTCAATTCTTATTCAATTGAAATCGAAGGTAAAACTACACAAAACAACGCGAATACCCAACGACGCGGGCCACAAAAATGATTGAATTTGCCAAAAATTATTCTAATTTGCCTCAAAAAGAAACGGGTTTTATCGTACTAAACTTTTAGATAACTTTAAAAAGCGCTAATAACGCAAAAAAGAAGATAAAAAATCAAGTTCTGATGGAATGAACAACTGTAGCAAAACCGCTCAAAAATCGGCAAAGAAAGACCTATGTACAATGCTCCTCCTTGAACTCATAAAAGTCTAAAAAATCTAAACAAAAACCAGCCATTCGGGCCCGGGAAGCTCGCAAATTTGAAATCACACCTCACCTCGAAATCACGTTCGCGGCTGTTTCTGGGCCAAATTTGATGATTAAAACACCAAAACTATTTAAAATTGAAGAGGATTTCTAAAATTGGCTCAGAATGTGCGAATTATAGTGTTTTCACAAAGAAACCGGGTAAAAACAACTTCGCGCAAAAATCGAAAGAGTGAGGGCTCTCGTCCCGCAGCGCCCGCTGGCAGGTTGCCAGAAATCAAAGAGGCCTCCCAAAAGGGCTTTGATTTGGCAGTTCGGAGCCCCTTTAAAAGGGATTAATAAATCCCCAAAATCTCGATTCTAACAAGTTTACAAAAAAAAGTTGAAAGTCCCAAACTGTGTCAAAGGTATTGCAACGACTCCCCCGTGAGAATTGTGTGCCCCCACAAAACCAGAATATGCAAAAATCCAAAGCCTCGCCAGGAGGCTGTGGATTGTGTGGGAGCATGCATGTGTTCGGCACGGGGAGGTCCCGAAGAGAAAGACGAAGAGGAGGAGGAGGAAAAGAGGGACGGGGTGGCCCCGTTTCGCAAAGTGAGGCGAATGGAATGGAAAGAGGAGGGTCTCGTACTCGACGCGGAGAGGGCGAGAGAGGGAGAGAAGCGAGAAAGTGAGAGCGTGAGTGAGAGAGAGCCAGAGAAAGCACAGAGAAAGAGAGCAGTGAGGGACACCCGAGGAGGATGCGGTGAAAGCCATAGGAACAACCGGGAAGCGGACTCCGGAATTTCTCTCTCTCTCTCTCTCTCTCTCTCTCTCTCTCTCTCTTCTAAACCCCGAAAGTCCAAGAAAACGCCTGCGGCTGTGGAAATGAGTCGATATGGAGAGGTGCCCTCCTTTTCTCTCTTCACCGCCCGTTCCAGCCAATTTCCCAGGGCGAGGAAGACGTCAATTGGGGCGTTGGGAATGCAGAATCTGGATGAGAGGAGGCCCTGCAGAAGCCAAAAATTCCAAGACTCCATGAACGCTCGAAAACCTAGGCCAAATCGAGAGCAAGAATTAGAAGTGAAGGACAGTTCCTAATTTTAAGAAGCCAGTGAAATCTTTTAATGCAGCCAGTGAAATTCGGATCTAGCACCACAGGAGACACCACTGTTTTGTCGGTAAAATTAGGCCAGCGACGACTGTCCAGTTACTCTATGTAGCCTCCCGATTTCGCCACAGTCTCTAAAGTACTCTACAGTACCCTACAGTACACCAAAATGTCCGTATCCGCCTGAAAAAAAAACGAATAAACGGTCGAAATGATCGGAAACCAATTTTTCCCCACTAAATTGGTATGACCGTATAGTAACCAAATTTCACCACTTTTATTGCCACTTACAAAGTAAGAGAAAATCTCGTAAAAAACTACCCAGTTTTCAAATATTTGAATTTCGCGTCAAAATCATATGGAAAACGACGGAAAATGCCAAAAATGTTTAATTGACAAGGGAATCGTTCGGTAACAGGCAGGTATCGGCGGAAAAATAAAAATTAGCCCCCCCCGCCCGTTAACAAGCCTAAGCCTAAGTTAACAATCCAATACCGACCAAACTCTACGCAATAATTAAAATTCGTAACGAAATGGCGCTTCTACGATTTTCACACCGAACACTACAGCACGCTACGAACGAACAGTAGGCACGGTCCACCAGATCACAGGAGACATCCGCCAACGCTTAACCCGTCCCAAGCCTACGCCAAATTCCTTCCTGCAGATCGCTTCTACTGACCAGTTGACACGACCAAACGAGACCACGGTCGGCTTGGGCCAAGTTTTTGCTGCCCACATCCCGCCCTGTCATTTGGCTGTCACCCAGAGCTGGGCGCGCGCGTCTCGTAGCGTAGTGTTGCGGAACGCGCAGAGAGAGAGAGAGAGAGAGAGAGAGAGAGAGAGAGAGAGAGAGAGAGAGATAAAGAGAGAGATACAGAAACACAAATTCCTAGCCGCCCACCTCGTTTAAAAGGCCCATCCGTTCCGCAGAAACGCACACCGCATCCGCTCCTCGGCCTTCTAGGTAGTGTGCGCTTTCTAGGGACGTTATCTGTAGAAAATAGTATTCTAGATTCAAATTAAATTGTGGATTTTAAGCGACGATGGGTTACTGTAGCTCGCCCAGCTCTTAGCGTTTTAAAGGAACTTGAAAGTAAAACGTTATGGATTTTTCATTCTGAAGCCGAACCATTTCGTTCATAGAAACTACCGTATTACCTTAAGTTTGCGCCGCGCTACCGGGATCCGCCTCGTTTTTCCGAAAAGTTACAAAATTACCAGACAAACTCCCTATAGATTCTTGCCTCCCGAGTCCTTTAAACCTGGCATCTAGTTTTTTTAAGTTTAGCTAATTTTGAAGCTGATGATCTCAAAGATAACATTCCACCTGCATGACGACTTACAGTAATCCTGTCTTACAATCCGGCCTTGTTAGATAGGCTACAGTACGCCAAACTTAACCCGGCTAAAGTACCCCTATTTTTCATTTTACAGATGCTTTGCCTACAGTAGCCCCCGCCTTTATTCGGCTACCGTACCCACAATTTCTAGAATGTCGAAGAGATACCATGCACACTGTAACTCCATAGTAACCCCGCTGCAGCATTGATTAATTTTTGCTATACAAAAATATACACCCCACGCCAATTAACCAACGTACAAAGCCTTGCAGCCAGCATTTTTTGCAACAAACTGTCATTGTTGCAGCGCGTACTATTGGCGCCAATTACCTAGTACTTGCATCTACGACACCAGTTTTCGGGTCTTTCCTTTGGGATGTTGACCCCTACAGTACCCCTGGATTTGTTAGTTTTGCAGCAAACGGCTTGAGTTATATTTATCTGAATTTTAACCGGCTCTGAAGACAAATTTTTCGATAGAGCCGGCCTTTAATCGATACCTTAAAACTGGATAGCTTTAGTTAGAAATTCGTGTTCGCTAACCACCTTAAAGCTAGGTAATAATACGGTATAACCAGTTCGTTTTACTCCCATTCACCCACCCCATTTTCGGGCTTCTAATCACCACTCACCGGCCTTGCCTCCCTTTGGTTTCCGGGTCTTTCGGGCTTACGGGAATTTCAGCAGCAGCAGCAGCATGTTCTCCACCCGCCTGTTCGTCTCCACCGCCCTGGTCGCCGTGTTGTTCGTGTGCCAGTGCAAGGTGCTATAGTAGAGAGTTACTGTAGATGAACATAACGCTTAACCTCGCTTACTATTATGATAAAACCAAAAAAACAACGATTTTTAGGGAGTTCCTGTCGCGAAGCCGGAAGATGGGGCGCTGATCACGGTGGGAGCCGAGACGACGGCGCTGATTCCGACCAGCTCGAACTCGACGGAGGTGAATTGATGCTCAATTGTTCTCTGGACCATTCTTAATAGATATATCTCTCGCTCTCTCACCATCGTTTTCTCGCTCTCTCTTTCTCTATCTCTCGCTCACTCTCTTTCTCTCTTTCTCTCACTCTACCTCGCACTCTCGCGCTCTCTGGCTCTCTCGCTCTGTGTCTCACCACTTCTCTCGGCGCACCCCTCACGCTCTTCGCCAATGAGCACCACCTTCCAGATCGACACTCTCAGCGAGGTCGACTCAACCGGAGTCCGTGTCAAGCGCTCGGGATGTGGATGCTGTGGATGTGGAGGGTGCGGTTGCTGCGGTTGCGGATGTTGCCGGCCCTGTTGCTGCTGCTGCAAGCCGTGCTGCTGCTGTTGCTGCAAGCCGTAAGTTTATACCGCAAGCATAAAAACCCGATGTCTTGCAGGTGCTGCTGCTGTCGTTGCTGCCGCTGCTGCCAGTGCTGCACCACTTGCTGCTGTTGCCGTAAATGGTGAGGATCATATCTCTCTCTCGCTCTCTCTCTCTCTCTCTCAATCTTGCTACCCTCTTTTTCCAGCTGCTGCTGCCGCCCGTGCTGCTGCGGATGCGGCTGCTGTGGATGCGGAGGATGCGGATGCTGCGGATGCGGAGGAGGACGCAAGAGGCGGTAAAATTATTGAAGCGGCTGTTGACCAATTTTGAACTCCTTCAGCTCGCTCCAGAACCTCCGTATCGCCCACATGAACCAGATCGAGGGCATCACCAAGGTCGAGCAGCCTGCCCTCCCCGCCGCCGCTGATTTTTCCGATTCCGGTAGGAACTATGGAACTATGTTTTAATAAGTCTACGCCCAAGCTAAACCACCTAGGTTATACCTGTTCCTAAGCTTAAGCCTAAGTCCAAGCATAAGCATAAGCCTGAGCCTAGCCTTATAAGTCTAAGACAAGCCTCAGCCGTAGCCTAAGTCTAAGCAAAGACTAAGCCAAGTCTAAACACGAGACTAAACCCGAGTCTAAGCTCAAACCCAAGTCTAAATCTAAGCCAAAACCTACGCCTAACCCTAAGCCGAGGCATAAGTCTATTTTAAGTTTATGACTACGCCTAAGCACAAGCCTAAGCAAAAAAGCCCCAGCCTGGGCATAAACCGAAGTCTAAGCCAAGCCCAAGTCAAGCGTTGCACTCTCATCTTTTCAGAGGAGTCCTCTGCCATCGAAGCCACCGAGCAGCTGAAGAGCCAGACCACCAACCCCATCATCGCCAAGCTGGCCGCCTTCAGGTCAGCTAGCAGGGGTTCTTTCGAAAAACATGGACACAAAAAAATTGACAATTCTTATCAAAATCCTGATTTTAGCCCCGCCCACCTGCTCACCAACCTGCACGACCAGTTCAAGCAGGCCGTCCGGCAGCTCGTGTTGTAAATTTTGGGCGCCGCTTGTAGTTATGTAATTATTCTTAATATTTAATTTATTTTGCCAGTGTGTGTGATGGAATAAATGGGTGAATATATATTGCGTAATCGATTGCAAGTAGCTGATCCGATTAACAAATTTAAAATTTATTCATAGCCCGCCAAAAGCGGTTTTTGTTTTTATTTTTGAAAAAAGGGAGGAGGTCTTAGCTCAGCCACAAGACGCAGTGGCACACCCTGGCCATTGTCTTGCCGAAGCAACAGCCCTAAAAAGAAAAATTTTCGGGTTTAGCTCGCACCGTCTCGCTTTCGTGCTTTCTCGCTCTCTTTCTCGCTCTCTCCCTCTGTCGGTCTGTCTCTCTCTCTACCTGGCTAACTCTCTCTCTCTCTTTCCCTTGGTTCTCTTGCATTCTCACTCTCTCACTCTCTGGGACGCACACTCTCACTCTCTCGCTCTCTATCTCTCGCTATATCTCTCTGCCTCTCTTTCCCTCTCTCTCTATGTCTCTTCTCTCTCTCTCGCATTCACTCTGGTTCCCCTGCTCTCACACTCGCCGAGATACACACTCTCTATGGATATCCCCCTCGTCTTGCCTACTGTCTCTCTCACTGTCTCTCGCGCTCTATCTCCCCTAATGTTTAGCTCTCTTTATCCTTTCCCAACCCCGGGGGTTGTTTTTTTTATTTGCCTCAACCCTCCGCCCCCCTTTGAATATCTGCCCCTCCGGGGCCATAGGTGAAGCTGATCCAGCTCTCCTAAATGATTAAACGATTTTTTTTGAATTTGCCGAATTTTTCCAACCTTTCTCGATCCGCATCGCCCCGGAGCACTTTT
This sequence comes from Mesorhabditis sp. LJ9110, assembly GCA_038088335.1. Taxonomy (NCBI): domain Eukaryota; kingdom Metazoa; phylum Nematoda; class Chromadorea; order Rhabditida; family Rhabditidae; genus Mesorhabditis; species Mesorhabditis sp. LJ9110. The sequence continues at coordinate 13,818 of JBBGBA010000397.1, read as the reverse complement.
CCAGATCTCCAGGCTCCGCTATCATCGTGCCGTTGGCGTCCTGAATTCGTTTCAATAGTGGCTTAAGCTTGGCTTAGGGTTAGGGGGCTTAGGCTCAGGCTTAGGCATAGGCATATGCTTAGGCTTGGGCTTAAGCCTAGCAGAGGCTTAGCTTTGGCTGACCAACCGGGGCAAACGAATCGACTTTCCGCCGGCAATACGAAGCCTGCAGGCTGGGCAGATCGTCGGAGGTGATCTTCATAAGCGCCTCGCCCATTTGGCTAAAAAAGTCGCTATCGATGGAGATTTCATTCTCAAACTTTTTTTTTTGGCCTTGCAGGCTTCCGAATCTAGTCCGAAGCTAAGCCCAAGCTATGCTTAAGCTAAGAATAAGCTGAGCTGACTCACATCCGAAGCGCGCTCTCCTCAGCTGATCGGGTTTCGGGCGTGGACTCTAGGTCGACAGAGCGGACGTAGATTTCGTAATATTGGCCCGTAGCTGGATGCTGGGCCAGAAACTGGAAAAGCGGCGGGTTGGAAACGGAGAGAAAGAGAGAGAGAGAGAGAGAGAAGAAAGAAGGGAGAGAGAGAACAGAAAGAAAGAAAGAAGAATAGAGAAGGAGCGGGAGAAAGAGAGAGCGAGAGGGGAGAGAGAGGGAGAGCGAGAGAGAAGAGAGAAGAGAGAGAGAGAGAGAGAGAGAACTGCTAAGCTAAGACCGCTTACCCTTGCCCCGATGAAAAGCCCGGATTCGATTTCTTGCAGCGGTCCCCAATCCCGCACAGCTTGCTTATCCTGCACGGTCTTGGCGACGATGGCGTATCTCGCCGCTGCGGTCCGATTCCCGTCGGCAGTTACCCTGTAAATTTTAAGATGTCTCTCGCACCCCCTGTATATCTCTCTCACGCTCTCTCTCTCTCGCTCTCGCTCTCACTCGCCCTCTCTTCCACTCACCAGGAAAAGCGCTCCTGCAGCGCGGCCGAGAACGCCTCCCCGAAATCGCCGTTGTGCGGGTGGATCTGGCCGAAGACGCCCTGGGCCAATTTCTAGAAGGAACGACTTTTACGCGTTTATGAGAAACTGTTGTGATGACATTCAGTCTCTCTCCCTCTCACTCTCTCACTTTCTTCTGTAGGCCAGCGACTTCGTGTCGTTCGTCCATATAGCTCCGTGGTAGGTGGAGAATGGAACGATCTAAATAAATTCAGTTGTTTTTCCATTTTTAAGCGTTGAATAGCGTTTGGGACGACATTCCTTTCTCATTTCCTTAAAGCCTCACCGCTTGGAAGTGAATGTTCAGCAACAGGCGGCTCGTCTCGTCCAGGATGTTCGGGTCGAAATCGTGGCTTTTCAGGCGAGAGTTCATTCGATCCCGGTACTCTTCGGTGATGCGCTTAAAAAGGCTTGTGTGTCTCTCGCTCTCTCTCGCTCTCTCACTCTTTCTATTTCGCTCTCTCTCTCACTGTCTTCCTCTCCCCGCTTCTCTCACTCTCTCATGCTCCTTACCTTCGCCACCCCATACGGATCGTACTGCTTGATCGCGTATTCAAATTCGAGCCACGACAGCCGATCCCCGAATTCTTTAAAGGTGTCCAGCCGACTATACAGAATCTTCATCGGCGAGCTGATGCTAAAAATCTTGGAATCCAGGCGTAATCGTTGAAAACCAACGTCGTCCGCACCCACTCGTCCTCAATCCGGTCGAGGATCTGCTGGGTCTGCTTCTCGATGGCCAGATTCAGGTCTTTGAATCCTTTCGTCATCTGGAAGCGGCTCATTTTAAAGGGACAAGGAAGGGATTGGCTCTAGACAGCTACGCGGCAATCCGATGGACACCCATCAAATTAGCATAACAAGATCTAGATGGCGAAATATCCTACTGACCTGGTCGCTGAGGTCGGCTAGCTGGTTGGAGAGCGAATTGTGCATCTCGGCCAGGTAGTCGTAGATCGGATCCGGGGTCGGGGCATCCGTGGGCGGGGGCTGGTCGAGCAGCATCATGATCCCGCTGACGATGCCGACCGCCTGAAGAGACCAACTTCTCTGCCTTGTAGGCTCCGCTCTCTCTCTCTCATAGATACACACACACTCTCTCTCCTCTCTCTGTCTCTGTATCTCTCATAGATATACTTTCCCACACAGATGCACTCTCACTCGCGCTCTCTGTCTCTCATTTTCTCGCGCTCTGGCTCCGTCGCGCATTCATTGTCGCTCTCACTCTCTGTTCGATGCCATTCGCTCTCTTTGTCCTCTCTCGCTCCTTTCTCTCGCTGTCTTTCTCGCTCTGACGCCCACTCTCTCGCTCTTTCTCGTTCTCTCTCGCTCCCTCTTTTTTTTAACCCACAATCCCAAGGGGCGGGTAAAGCGCTCCGATGATTTGCAGTGGCCCCTGGATGATCTTCCACGCCATCATCACCTTTGGCATGATGTCCTTGCCGATCAGCTAAAATGGGGCAGCCTATTAAAAGAACTAGGAAGTGCCAGAATTGTCCCTTTCTTGGACTAGGTCTAGAATGCACAGTCTACTTCGTTACGCTGTATAGACCTAGTCAAGGTGCGGATCGATTTTCGGGCTTCTTGAATGCAAAAATGAGGTACCTTGTCCAACTCCTGGCGTGGGTTGAACCCGGTGAGTTCGCAGATGGCCTGACCGGTTTGTAGACCAGCCTGTAAATCGCGTTTAGCTCGAGAAAAGAGAGCCAGAGAGAGTGAGAGAGAGAAAGCGTGCATTGGAGCTTGAGGGATAGAGAGAGCGTGACTTCCGGAGAGCATAAGCGTAAGGGAGAGCATCAATTTGGAGGAGCCAAGGCTTCGTTCGGAAGAGCCCGAGCTCGAGCTCAGAAGAGAAAGAGCGGGAGTGAGAGAGCAAGCGCATGAGTGAAAAGGAGAGAGAGAGAGAGAGAGAGAGAGAGAGAGAGAGAGAGAAGAGAGAGAGAGAGAGAGAGGGCGAGAGACAGTGCATCTATGCGAGAGCGACATAGTGAGAGAAAGTAGAGAGAGAGAGAGAGAGAGAGAGAGAGAGAGAGAGAGGGAGAGAGAGAGAATGAGAGAGCAGCAGCCGTGTGTCTAGCAACCCTCACCCCGACCGCGGCATCAATCATCTGAAACCTTTCCATTTTCGAGTTGAAAAATGGTCTGCCGGCCTTCTGTTTGGCATTGACGGTGCTGCCATATTTCTGGATTTCGTAGTGGTAATCTAGAAAAGCGGCTTATTTCTCTTAAAGGTAAACATACTGGATTGCGAGTACCGGATCTTGTCCCTGTTCACGCCCAATTCATCCGCGAACCTTGATCTGGCGTCCATCCTCTTCTGCGTCTGCGCTTTCGCCGCCTTCGCGTTCATCTTTTCGATGGCCTAAAAGGGTCCCTTTGCAATGTCCAAATTACCCGACTTCATTTATTAAATTTATTGATTATTAATTTTGCCGAGCTTTGTGATTGTTTTAGACTTATAATATAGTTAAATTTAGTAAAAAATGTTTGGTTTGTATACATATTGTATACAAACTTAAACACTTTCTACAAAAAATAAACAATTTTTGTGGAAATTAATACCGTTTTTAGATACAAAATGCTCAAAAAATTTTACCAAAATTGCGAAAGGGCATAGTTAGATATTTTTTCTGCGTTTTGCGTTTATAGGAATAATAAAAAACAGCTTAGAGCCAATTCATGTATTTTGATTCAAAAAATTAAATCCTTGGAAAAAATTATTCCCCCACCCCCGATAAAGCCCAAGAACCAAATCCTTAATTCAGGCCCTCCCCCTGCTAGGTCTTTTCTCAGGTGCAGGGCCCGCGAAGCGGGCCTTGAACCTGGTGGACATCGATCACAATGACGAGGCGAAGTAGGCGAAAAACAGAAATATTTTGGTTCTGGCGAGGCGGCAGGCGTACTGTAGCTCGGTAGGTAGGACGTCTGAAGTACTGTAGTCCATTACAGTACTCCGTACTCCGGCAAGTACTGTAGTTCGTTACAGTACTATGGCCAGATTGGTGTAGTTCTGGACCCGGCAAGTACCATACTCCAGCACGGTGCTATGGCCGGATTAGCTTAGTACTTTACCGTACGCCAGTGCAGGCTACGACGGAGTACATTACTGGACTTGCGCTAAAATAATACGGGAGACCGTTACAGTACTCTGAAAAGTACGGTATTCCAAAAAAACTATTATGGAAGTAGTGGTACGGTAATAAATTACCTTATCGCGGGTATGGTGGTCTCGCGGCCCATTGCGATGGTACGGCAACGCTGGTACGGTAGCCCATTCTGATACTCTAGCTAAAATTTTAGTTGGTCCGCTACCGTACGCTACAATCCGGAAGTAACGTGGTCTGGTACAATATGACGGTAAACGTATCTTAAGGAAAAACTGATACTGGATTCTTAGCTGGGGAGCGGGAAAGCCAAACTTTTCCGAAAATCCTGTACGGCCCTACAAACAAAAATAAAAACGATTTTTTAGCATTTTACAAAATTTTTAGATAAAGAAGCCTCACAAGAATATATCTAAATTTTCACAATTTGTAAGTTTTTGGCCAAAGCCGTAGGAAAAATGGACTATACAGTCAAAATTTTCGAATTCAAAAATTTTCGAATATTTGTGGCATGCTTACGGGCTACTACTAAGACTACTAAAAATACTGCAAAAACACGGATTATATTATGTTAGGCGTAATCAAAAATTGGTTCCCCTGGTTAACCCCGCTAAAGTCGATTACCGAAAAAAATTCAGAGAGAGAGAAAAAGAGAGAAAAAAGTTATAAAATGGTAGTAGGAAAATAGTGATTACAAAATTAGAATGATCCTACGGCTGCGCCGCAGTTTATATAGACTTTTCCCTATATACCCTCCCGCGGAATTTAATGCAAGTCATTCGGTGGAACTATAAGTTCCTCAAAAGCCTGAAAAACTGGATTTCTCTGGAATTAATGGGAAGAATTCGGGCTTTTCCACGTCCAGAATTTATTAAAATGATACGATGGAATCATAAGTACCCCCGAAATTCCAGAAACTTCCAAATGTCGGGAATTAATTTCGTGGATTTTCGCGTTTCGAAAGTTTCCGGTTTTTGCTATACGAAAGTGAGTCAGCAGAAAATGCAAATAAAGCGAATTTTTTGAGCGCGGTTCACTGTAAAAAATGTTAAGAATTTATTACAAAGATTGATTCATCGGGGGAAGTAAAATTTGTCGTCGTTTGCGATCGAGCTGCGCTTCTTCAGGATTCCGCGGAGTGCTGGAAATGCTTTTTAAAGGGGTGGTGATTAAAAAGATTGATTAAAAAGATCCCGATAAAACCCCAAAAATATTGCTCTGCGTGCTCTTTAAAGGAGTTGGGAAGTGGCAACCCGGCCCCATCCATTGACTAGGTCCAGACAGCTGGGCGACGCGCCAAAATCAGGGAAAGCGTCCAGATATTTTTGCTCGAGCCTATACCTTTTTATGAACTAGAAAAGTGCGCTTTTATTGGAATTTTTGCGACGCTAGCAGCTGTCGAGACCTAGTCGCGAAGAGGGGTCGATTTTCGAGCTTACAAGTCCATTTAAAGGCTGATTCTTAGCCATTGGTTGATCTGGTCCTTCCCTGTATGTCTTTGAAACCGTTTTGAAATGGGTAAAAATGATAATCTAATTCTACGAAAGTACTAATTGATACCTTTCGACGGCTCCTTCGGACTATGAGCACCGCATTCTTCCAGCAGATGACGTCTCCAGCCGATGTCGTTATTTGGTAGGACGTCAGTATGGCAGAGGACACAACGCCCGGCCGGGGAATTGGCAGAAGTTACTGTCAAATGTGAATATGCGAATATTACTCCCTTTCTCTCTCACTCTCTGTTCTCTCTCTTTCTCTTTCTCTCTCTTTCTCTCTTTCTCCCTCACTCTCTCACTCTCTCTCTCTCTCCCTACATTTGCATTTCGTCGGATTTCGATGCGCGGCATACTGTGACTTTTCGATCGGTTCTTTGCAGCGTGGACACTGCTTGTGCGCCTTTCCGGAGCATTCAACCAGATAGTGGTCCCGCAGGGAAGAGATTTCTTGGACCTAGGCAGATAAATCCTTATCTTTAAAGGAGCTAGAGAGACGTACAATCGACCCTTTCATCGACTAGGTCTAGACAGCCAAGTCAATCCCCAGCGTACCACTGCATCGTTGGACTTTCGGGGATTTTAGCCTGTAGCGTAGCTGTCTAGACCTAGTCGATAGAAGCGCTAGATGTTGGCGCTTGTCGAACCCTTTAAAACACGCAGAAAACTACCTCATTGCAATGCTCGCATTTCTTGAGCATGGGACACTCATTCAGGTAGTGATTGTCGAGGGCATCCGAGTTGAACGTGTCACGGTATTCCCCGCAAAACCAATTTAAAAACCCACTTATCCAGGTCGAGCTCCTCCTTTTGCTCGGGTTGCTCGGCGGTGGGGAGTCGGACTCGTGAGCCACGTCTATGGAAGAATTTTGCGGTTTTACACCAACCCCACCAACCACAGATTCTTGCCATGCCATTTTAACTGATACAGTAGGCAACGACAAATTTGAAAAACATTTATTGAAGGCCAACTAAGCTAACACAATTCACCAAATTTCACAATCACATGGAACGATAATGCTCATCGGCGAACCTAGTCTGCTTCCGGATGCCGGATCTCGATCTCCCAACGCTTGCTGGTCGCAAATTGCTTTTCAGCGGTTTTCTGGATTCGGAGGTTTCTGAATCTCGACGTCGGGAGGAAGAGGAGGAGGTCCTAAAAACCTATTCATCAGTTTGAAAATTATCTCCATTGTTGATATTTAGTAGATGCCTAGACGGCGCCTTTAAAGGTACCGGTCAACGGCAAAATCGACCCTTTCAACGGCTAGGCCTGGGCAGCTAAATTTTGCTAGAAACACGTGGAAGAGCCGGAGAGAGTGAACGAGTGAGAGAGAGGGGAGAGAGCGGGAGAGAGGGTGCGAGAGAGAGGAGAGAGAGAGTGGAAGAGGGAGAAAACGCGCGCGCGAGAGAGAAAGCCAGAAAGAGAGAGATTTTGCCCAGAAACGTCGAAATTGATGGATCAGCAAAATGTTGGAGATTTGCGTTTTTTTGGAGTGTCGCGTAACTGTCCAGACCTACAATATAGAAAGGGTCGAATCTTGCGCACCATAGTCAGTCAGTTTAACTAAACTCTTTCTTTTCCCTATCCGCATTTTGGCATAACTCTACCCAGTCCTCCTTCCACGACTCTCCCCCCTCCCCTCTCCATCGTCAATCCTTCGCAGTTCGTCATGAAGCTGCCGGTAGACTGGATTCCGCGTGGATGGTGAGTCGTCTGGCAGTATTTTCCTGAATCCAAAAATGCGTTAATTTCTAGCTGGGTTGGAATCTTAATTTTTTTGCCAGAAAATGTTTTGAAATCCGGCTAGATGCAGTTTCAAATTAATACAGTCAAAACGATAAAAAAAGCAAATTTTTTACTTACCTCAACGCTCTCCGATCGCCATTTTCATAGGCCATAACGAAGAGCTTCTTCCCTATCGTTTTTACCTAAAAAAGGAAGAAAACGTTGTGCTGATGCTGTTGCTGTCATAGCGCCTTGAACATAGATACCAACCTCAGAATCCGAATGCTTCATCGCGGCTATCGAAAATTTCCCAACGGCCTTCTCGTCGAAACCACTAAAACCTAGTGAAGCGTAAGACGACTAAACGTACGCTTCCGGATGCGGGATTCCCAAGACTTTTGCGCGCTCGTAGACGATTTCCGCCCTCGGACGGTCGCTTTTCTGCCCACCCGACTCGAAGCGGGCCATCATACGAGGCATGAATGCTTTGCAGATCTAAAATCATCCCAAATGATCTCTGCGAGCCTGCCCCTTCCATTCCCAAATGATCTCTGCTAGCCTGCCCCTTCCATTCCCAAATGATCTCTGCTAGCCTGCCCCTTCCATTCCCAAATGATCTCTGCTAGCTGTTTCCAAATGATCTCTGCTAGCTTGCCCCTTCCATTCCCAAATGATCTCTGCTAGCCTGCCCCTTCCATTTCCAAATGATCTCTGCTAGCCGCCCCTTCCATTCCCAAATGATCTCTGCTAGCCTGCCCCTTCCATTCCCAAATGATCTCTGCTAGCTTGCCAGTTCCATTCCCAAATATCGTCGGTCAGCTTGCCTTTGGATCCGCAGCCAGCACATCTGACAGCGCATCAACCGTCTCACTGGGTAGTCGCTGGTCCTAAAGCCCTTTTGATTACGATATGCCTAGTGTATTGTACCTTTGCTGAATTTCCGAGTACAGAAATAAGTGGTTCTGCCGTAGCCGTTGCGTATTTTTGAGCACCCGACTTTTCAAGACGATTCTCGGGGATGAAGGTCTGGCCAATGTAGCGGAATAGGTCGAGGGCCGAGGTGTATACCTGAAAAACGTTTTAAAGGAATTAGGAAGCGCGAGAGTCCACCCCGGCCATCGACCAGGTCTCGACAGATACGCGACACTCCGAAAGACGGATGCTGGAAACCATGGAGAAAGACATAAAATGTGATTTTGGGCATCGCGTAGCTGTCTGGACCTAGCCGATTGTAGGGGTCGATTCTGGCGCTTTGCTAGTACCTACCGCATATAGCGTATCCCGTAAGCATCTCGTCAAAAGCGGAAGTGCCGCATCCAGCGCCGGCCCGGCCTTTTTGGTCTGAAAATTGCTAAATGGCACTTTAACAAAAGCTACGGTCGAATTATAGCAATTTAGCTGGCCTAAAAAATTTGAAATCTACGTTTTTAATGTTTTTGCTCTTTTAAAATCGTTTAAATATGCTCAAAAATCAAAATCTGGTTTGATTTGAGCTAAAAAATTAATTAAAAAAACATTTACAACCTTGAAAAAGCTGGCTTTTCAATAATTTCCTTAAAATTGAAGATTTTTAACGTATCGTTTGTTAAACTTAGTGAAGCTATAGAGCCTACCCCACTGCTGTTCTCCAGCTTCTCCTGCAGCTCTTGCAGCCCCTCGCGGCGTTGGTTAAAGTTTTTGGAATAGATTTTTTGGACCTAGAAACGTGAGTTTCTCCTATAGCTTGCCCTAGCTACCGTAGTCAACCCAAAGGTGTCGATGGCCCTGGAAGCCATTGACCTATCGGATGAGTGGATCGCGTCAAGGAACCCAGCTTCGGTCAGGGCTAAAAATGAGGTTTTTGAGTACGGTCTGTACTTTACGGTGCCGTTCTGTACTGTACGGTGCCGTACTGTATCGTACTGTACTGTGCTGTTCCCTTAGCGCAAAGTTTCTAGCGGTGCGAAGCTTCGTTATTTTTTTCGCCTAATTAATAGAAATAATGAGTTTTTAAAATTTTATAGTAGGTTTTTTAGTGCTGGCAAATTAGGAAAGTTTTTTGAAATGTTCAAAATTTTCTCTTTTTTGTCATCTTTTAGAAAAGTCGAAACAATTTGGCCTACATGCCTTTTTGCGTCTAAAAATCCTATAAAAGACCATAAAATTGGTTTATGTTTCGTCATGGGACCATAGAGTTTAAGGGGGAAATTTGGCCCCTCCCCCCCCCCCCGCTAACAGTCCAGTGCCGGTTGGTAGGCTGGCCAAGAATATTTTTCGACATTTTTTAGAGTCACCTGGCGGTTCTTCGCGGTGCCGACGGTGCGTCTGAATTTCCGGGTCCGAGGTTCGACGGCTAAATTGCTTGGCATCAACAAGTTTTTACAATTATATCCTACCCCTTCAGCGCTGCCGGAACCACCATATTCTCCTTCTCGTAGAAGCGATTTCCGGAAGCCTTCTGTCTCGACTTTTCCGATCTGGCCGGGATATAGGACTCGCGCGTGGCCGGACGCCGTTCATGGAAGCTGGGCGTACTCGCGGTACTGAAAATGACCATAAGATTACGCTGTAAAAAACTGAAAAACTCGAAACTGAAAAGTGACAATCTTGAAAGCGCTTAAGCGCTTTAGCAGGTTTTTGGTCTCAAAACTTTTTTCTGTAAATTTTCGGCAAAAAGGGGCCACGTGGAGTCTAGCGAAATTGAAAACTACAATAACGCCAGGATACCGTAGCTATAGTAAAGTAACCTACGTTGGAAGCCTCCGGAAATCGGCCGGAGAATCGTAGCCGTTCTGGCGATGGTCGGCCTCGAAGGAACTTCCGAGAGGAGAACTAGAGGGATTATTTTTTGAGATGCCCTCGCAGAGATCATTTGGGAATGGAAGGGGGGAGATCATTTGGGAATGGAAGGGGCAGGCTAGCAGAGATCATTTGGGAATGGAAGGGCAGGCTAGCAGAGATCATTTGGGAATGGAAGGGGCAGGCTAGCAGAGATCATTTGGGAATGGAAGGGGCAGGCTAGCAGAGATCATTTGGGAATGGAAGGGCAGGCTAGCAGAGATCATTTGGGAATGGAAGGGGCAGCCTAGCAGAGATCATTTGGGAATGGAAGGGGCAGGCTAGCAGAGATCATTTGGGAATGGAAGGGGCAGCCTTGCAGAGATCATTTGGGAATGGAAGGGGCAGGCTAGCGGAGATCATCTGGGAATTGGAGGCCTACCGTATTTTCCTCGACGGTGTTCTAGTCGGGCTTTTCGTCGAGTTCGAGGTCCTTGGGGGAGTGCCTGGCTTTGGCGATTTCCTAATTGGTGATCTAGCCACCGGTCGGAGCGGTAGATCGCCTGAAAGGCACTGCTGGTAAAAATACAGTACCCCACTGACCTATCGGTTTCGGGCTGCGTATTTCGGAGCGTGTCGGACTGCCGTTGAGTAGGTGACGATCCTCGCGTGGGGTAGGGGAGTCTGGGATTGTCGAAACGCCTGTTTTTACGCGGTGACTGGCAGAGGTGCCTACCGTAGACCGGGGGGACAGCTCTGAAAATTCGTACAGTTTTTAGGGAATGTTTTCAGGTCACATTGCTAATTTACTTATTGGGTCGGTACCACGAAGTACGCAAAAAAGCCCACGTATTGGTTGGAACAGCTTGGGAGGCGGCACCGGGCCGTCCGTTTCGTAGATCGAGGCCGGCTTTCGGATCGTTACGTCATCTGATGAGGGTCCGGGATCATTCTAAATGTTTTTTACGTTGCTGTCTGTAGCCATAGTTAATGCTCACGATATATAAAAATTTGACAAACCGGTACATCCTCCAGTAATTTTGGATCGATAGCTGCCAGAACGTTTGCTCTCAATGTCTTCATTTCGTCTTTCAGGTCCTGGGCACGTTGGAAGTCTTCTTCCTAAAGGAGAAAATAGACTTAGATTCCGCAAGGATATTTTCTAGCTTGCGAGAGAGAGGAGGTGGAGAAAGCCAATGAGAGAGAGCGAAAGAGAGCGAGAGAAAACAAGAGTGAGGGACAGCAAAAAAAAAGTGTGAGAGAGAGTTTTAGAGAGAGGAGAGAGAGAGAGAGAGAGAGATAGGACGAGAGATAGAGGTCCCACATACCTGAATCGCATCATTCTTGTCCTTTTCCAGCTCCTCCATTTCTTTCGTAGCTTTTTTCAGCAATCGCTGCGCCAACTGCGCTTCTTTTGCCTTTTTGAAGTTTTCTTCCTAGACAAAAACTGATAAAGTGAAAGAGAAAAGTCGACCTGTACACAGCGCTTTTTATTCCGGTCCAAAATCCCGCCGAGCGACAGCATCTCTTCAGTATATTTGTGGTCGATCATCTCGCTCGAGGATTCGAGGCCATCGTGCTGAAGAGCGGTTCTGGGCTGTTGGCGGGGGGGGGGCGCTAACCGGGGGGAAATGATTTTAAAAATAAACCATTTCTTATGACATTTTACACAGTTTTTACTATAAAACTATAAAACTAACTACTATAAAACTAAAAAACTATTAAGATCGCTAAAAATCATTTTAAATGTTGTCGATTCAAAGAATGTATAAAAATGTATACAAATAGCCAAAAAAATTCAAAATTTACCGAATAAATAATACAAAATACCGTACCTCTACTTTTTTTGGCCTCCCCTTCTCGTCGACATATTTGAAGGAGTAGTTCTCCGGCTCTTCTGGGGCGTAGGAGCCAAAAAGTTTGATTTGCATCAGACCGACCTAAAAAAAAAAACAAAAATTGAATTTTACAGCAAGTTTTGGGCAGAATCTCGTAGGCACTTACGCACCTACGGTTACGAGTACATACGCATTAATAAACATACCTGGTTATAAGGGTTCGAGTGTCGATTGATGTAATTTTCGCCGATTCTTAGCCGGATTCTGGACAGCGTTTCGTCCATGAAAACGCTTTTGAGCTCGTGTTTTGTGGCGGAGCTTTTCTTTTCCTTGAAGGAGACCTCCCTAAATCAATGGTTTGTGTCCCTGCCCCTTTAAAAAATATCAGTATCGCGTTCTGTCTCTGTCTCTCTCTCTCTCTCTCTCTCTCTCTCTCTCTCTCTCTCTCTCTCTCTCTCTCTTCTCTCTCTCGCTCTCGCTCTTTCTATCTCTCTCTTTCTCTATATCACTGTTTATCTCGCTCTATTTGACTCGCTCTCTCTCATCTTACATCCTGGCTTTCTCACTCTCTCTCTCTCTCTCTCTCTCTCTCTCTCTCTCGTTTTCTATCTCTCTGTCTCTCTCCTCTCTCCACTTACCCAAGTCTCGTATAGCTCTTCTCCCCCTCACTCAATATATGCTGCCGATTCGTCTCGATCTCGATTTTTTGGGCTAGAAAGTACAGAATTTCCGCGGAACACAAACTTACGAATAAAACGATTGTGCGCCAGGATCTGCATCTTTTCTATGTTGGCTTTTCGCCGGGTCTCGATGAGCAGGATTTGTGGGTACTCGCAGTCCCTGGAAATATGTGTTATAAACGGGGAGAGAGAGAGAGAGAGAGAAAGAGAGCGAGAGAGAGATAGAGAGGGAGAGAGAGACAGTGAGGTAGAAATATTACTTTGCTGAGCTCCAGGGCTCGGTGACGAGCATTTGTTGCGAGATTTCATCATAGTCGGTGAGTTTATTTACCTAGAATCAGCTTGTGTTTTTGTGCTAGCTGTAGCTTTCAAGAATTTCTATCCCAAAAGGCCCCGGCAAGGCAACAATTCGGATTTTCGTAGACAAATCCACAACCAGAAATCAATAGAAATGCCTTTCCGGTCCCTTTAAACCGCCGTCTCCCAGCTAATTTACCTGTATCACCCGAAATTCCAGTTCCGTAGCCATAGAAACGTAGCGGAACCGAGCTTACTTAGCCTAGCGAGCCTGTGCCCCGAGTAGCGTAACGTTGCGCTACGTCGCAAAGCCTTGCGTACGGTAATTCTCGTAATGGATGGATCAAGCGCTACGTAATGTAGTGTTAGTAGATTAGGTTGTAGTTAGGTTAGTGTAAATGTAGATTAGTGCAGCGTAGCGTAGTTTAGCGAGCTGTACCGCGAGCAGTAGTACGTCGCACTACGTTACGTTGCGTAACAATGCGTAGATTAGCGTGGTCGTAGCGTAGCGTAGTTGTTGTTGTCAGATTAACATATCTTGGAAGAATTTGAGAATATTCAGGTTTCGCCGTGGAAGATTTCTAAAAACGGAGCATCCGGGTTGCGCGCGCACTCGAAAAACGTGGCTGTCTTGGACGACGCCTAGCAACACGAATGTCCGGCGCGACGTGCTCATCTCCCGTATGCACACCAACGTCCCCCCCCGCGGCCCGTTTTTCCGGCATACAACAAATGACAGGAGAGGCAGCGTTGAAGTCACCGCAAAAACGATTCTCAGGATGCGAATAATTATTCTCAGGACGCAAAAAATTGTTTAAAAAAACCAAAAAACGATCATAAGGACGCCAAAAATTATTCTCAGGACGCATAAAATTAATTTCAAAAAGCAAAAATTATTCTCAGGACGCATAAAATTTTTTCAAAAAGCAAAAAAAATTTAAAAAAAAAAA
>JBBGBA010000391.1:0-27273 GCA_038088335.1 Mesorhabditis sp. LJ9110 | reverse complement strand
GATGTCACATCTCAAAAGTCACCGATCACCTAAAAACCACTCCTCGTAAGACCAAGACTATTTTGTGTACAATTTTTCGATGATTTCGAATATGATTTGAGAAATTGCAGAATCGCCCTACTTGAAAAGTTGCAGTGCGCTTTAGGGTGTTCTTGGAGCAAAATTGCAAATTTAAATCCCCGTAAAAGAAGTCGGGGAGAAAATCAGCAAAAGTTTGCGAGAGAGTCGTTTAAGAAACGCGCTGTCGGAAGAAGTATCTGATAAACGTTGTGGCACATTTTAAAAAAGTGTATGCGACGAAGCTATTTGCCGAATTTAGCGCAAAATTTTGGTAAGGACATCATCGAAAAGCGTGCGTTTCGCTGAGCAAAATGCGCTATCTAACTTCTGCTAATTTTCTCTATTACGTTTTTAAGTGGGTTGTTAAGTTGCAATTTTTACTCCAAAAATATACTAGACTACACTGTAATTTTCAAACCAGACCGTTCCGCAAGTTCTGAAAGGATATTCGGCCGCGAAAAATTCGACGCAAGTAGGTCTGACCAAATAGCACTCTGATGAATCCAAAAATCTTTGAAAAACGATGCACCTTCGCTCCTCGCCGTCGCTGCCGCTGGTCGGATCCTCGGAAAAGGCGGGGACGGTTGGCCCAGGGCTCGCGCAGTGCAATTCCCTAAAAAAGTATAACGTAAAATAAAATGAAAATTACGCTCTAATAATCTGCCGTTCCTGAAACCAGAGTTCTGCTATCTTCCCGTCGATGCAGCGAAGGTGTCGCCGGAGATCTTCCCATCTTCTTTTCTGAAAAAGAATTGTTAGGACGAATTCTAGCTATGAACTCCGCCGAAATTACAAATTTGTCTTTGATTTTCTACAAAAAAAGGTGCTGGGGAATACAGCTAGATCGAAAGAACAACCAAAAAAGCAAAAGAAAAACGGAAAAGCTTACCCGCGACTCTCGCTCGGCGGGCTCCATCAAAATGGTGAGCTGATGGTCGGGGTTTGGTCTGCAATTTGAAAGTTGGTGGAAATTTTAAGACGAAAACAATAAGAAAAACCTTGAAAAAATTGTTAGGTGAAATTGAAATTGGTTGCTCGGGCATTTTGGTCGAAAAATCTATTCTTTTTCGTATTTTTAACCTTTGCAACATTCTTACGTTTAGGAATAGTAAAAAACTTTTAGAAACACCATTTCAGTGATATTTGCCAGCTTGCCAGGTCAATGACGCAACAATCCAGTTCTCGGACGGAAAATAACAAAAAAATCGTCAAGAATTTCTGCTAGTTTGCCCCCGAACTGGTTGCGCAGCTGCAGCTAAAACTCCCACAAAAATCTTGGTCAGCTTACGGCCGAAAAACTAAATAATCCACAATAATGTTGGCTAGCTACCCCTAGCGTAGCAATTTCAAGCATATCCCGAGCAAACTAAAAGCTGCCTCAGCACTGGGGTCAAATCACGATTCCCGGCATTGTAGATGCGCGGGCTCAGATAAGATCAATCTTTTAATCGCCCATCATTGGCAGCGGGCGCGGGTCGAACTGGGCCTTTCGCTGGGAATGTCCATTTTGGCGCGACACCATACGAGTAGCCCGCAGAGGGGACCTAGCCAGGCCTCGTATCCCCCCAGGATATCCTATCCATGCTAGCCAAGTCAGTACAACATTTTTGTAGAGGTCAAAAACATTCTTCTTATTTTCTTCTTCTTACAAAAACTGAAATGCCTCTTTTTTCGAAAATAAGAGCATTACAAGTTAAAATAGCTTTTCAGTACCGCCCCAACTACGTTCTGTGACGCTAAAATCACTAGTCACCTAGCTTACTGCAAATTTTAACGAAATTCTGCTTTTACAAAGTTTATTAAAGTTTTCCTTTTTCTAAAGTAGATCGTGAAATTTTTCTTTCGGCCGCTTTGGCATTCTGGCTGGCGCGGTGATTTGCTAAATCGCGTATCGACCGTCCGTACATTGGAAAGTTCGGAATTTTAGGATTTTCGATTTATTGATCGAATTTACTAAAAGCCGATTTAATCGATGTTACAATCAGTTTTTTAATACAATTACGTTTCTGAACGTTGTTTGAAGGCTGTAGGGGCGTGAAAAGCGCGAACTTCGTTCTTATCAGCTTTTTTAACCCGTTCCTGTTCTCCACTACCCATGCTGAAAGATCCGTGCTGCAATGCTGAAAAATTGTTTTCGTCATGACTGTGAAAGCTTGATAAATTTTTTGGGGAAGAAATCTTGTACTCTTATCGTGTTTGATCGCTAAAACACTTGGTTTTAATCCTAACTTTCTCTTATTTTTGGTTAGATTTAAGCAGCTGAGGGGTTCGGATCGCAAAAGCTCGCTCACCTGCTTGGTGGATCGTACACATTCTTTACGCGAGGGGCGACGAGAGAATCGGGCTGTTATGGGGACGGCAGAGACGCAGAGAGTGCTGACGCTGCCTTACTGCTGTCCCAAAACCAGACTTAAGCGGCGGGGTCGCCTTTGCGAAACGTAGCCGGAAGAGTTTCCTAGCTTTTTTTAGCGCTGAAAACGTTGATTTTCATAGAAGGCTTGACTCGTACAATTTAGGTCCAGTGCTCGCGTAGTGCTTTTTAAATAATGTAAACTTGTAATTTACAAAAAACTATAATATAGGTGAATCGATTAGAACGAATTTAGAAAAAAAAGAAACCATAGCTAGATGATTCGCAATTTAATGAGATTCCTGAAATCCATTTTGCGCTCTTGATTCCAAGGAAGTTTTTTTTGCAATCTCCCTTCTCACATTTCAGTTGTCTTCGTTTTCGCGTTTTTTTCTTTATTTCTTTGGCAGGTTATTAATCCTCTTTTCCAGGAGTTGAACCTCGGCAACTCGTCGTCAATCGAAGAAAGCGGGCCCCAGGATGTTGTCCCCGCAGTTCTTGGGCCGTTCCACCTTCTGCTTCCTACTCGCCTACGCGTTCGCGCAAAAAGAAGAAGTGGAAAAACATTTGGAGCGCGGGAAGCAGTACCTCGCACAGGTACGAGAATTTCTCCCTATCCTTTAAAGTTCCGTTTAGGGTCAATTCGGCGAGGCGCTGAACAGCTACCACGCGGCGATCGAGCTCGACCCGAAGAACTACCAGACGTTCTACCGCCGCGCCACCGTTTATCTGGCCATGGGCAAAAGCAAGGTGAACCCTAATTTTAGTCTTTAAAATGGCGTTTTCCTTTTTAGTCAGCGCTCCCCGATCTCGACAAGGTGATCGAGCTGAAGCCGGACTTTACGGCCGCCCGGATACAGCGTGGAAACGTGCTGCAGAAGCAGGGCGAGCTCGACAACGCGCAAGCCGACTTCGATTTCGTGGTTGGTTTTGTGGATATCGGATAGTTGCTTCAAAAGCTTTCTGAAAAACTTATTTTCAGCTTTCCGTCGAGCCCGCGAACAGTGAAGTGGCCGCAAAAGTGGAGAACATCCAGCTGCTCCGCCAAATGGTCGCCCAGGGCCACCATTTCGTTGAAGAGGGCGATTTCGCCTCGGCCGAATACTACCTGAGCAAAGCGCTGGAGACGATGATGTGGGATGGAAGGTGAGCTACAACATTAAAAACCTAAAAGCCTGTTTAGCCTCTATAAATTGCGCGCCACCTGCTACAAGGAGCTCGGGCAAGTGCAGAAGGCGATCGCCGACCTGCGGAACGTGGCCAAGCTCTTCTCCGACTCGACGCAGGTCTACCTCGAGGTGTCCAAGCTCTACTACTCGATCGGGGACGTCGAGGAAAGCCTGAGGTATAATTTTTTTAGCGAATTTCGGGTTTTTCGCGCTAAAAAGTGAAACATATTTCTGTTGCTCTAGGAATCCCTGGTCACATCATTTTAATGCTTTTCATGGTATTTTAGCCTACTTTGACGATATTTCAAGCGAAAAACATTTGAAATCCAAGGTTCAATTTTTCATCAAAATTTTGAAAGTTTTACATTTTAGAGTAGTAAAATCGTAAGGCGATAAAGTGTAAAACCCGAGTTTTCGCAATTTTAATGCATCTAAAATTTGCTAGATACCAAGCGTAGCACCTTCCGCTCACAAGCCTCCTTTCAGCCAAATCCGCGAGTGCCTGAAGCTCGAGCAGGACCACAAGCAGTGCAAGGACTTCTACAAGGGCGTCAAGAAGTTGGCCAAGATGCGCGACGACCTCAACAAGCTGGTGGCCAATCAGGTAAACACTTTTTTTAAAAGTTTACAATCTTGTGTCTTTTAGGATTGGATGGGCTGTCTGGAGAAGGGGCAAACGATTCTCAAGACCGAGACCAAGGTGCCAAATATCCAATTCGACGTCTTCCGCCAGACGTGCAAGTGCAACGTTCATGTAAGCGTGTTTCTTTTTATGTAAGGCCTATTTAGGCCGGCCATATCCAAGAAGCGATCCAAGAGTGCACTGAGGTGCTCAACAATCAGAATCCGGATGACGTCGACGTGCTCTGCGACCGGGCCGAAGCACACCTACTCAACGAGGACTACGATGCCGGTACCTTATTTTGGTGGTCATCACTTTAACTCTACGTTTTTAGCGATCGCCGACTACCAAAAGGCGCTGAAGACGAACGAGGAGCACAAACGGGCCCGCGAAGGCCAGCAAAAGGCCGAGAGGCTGAAGAAACAGGCCGGCAAACGCGACTACTACAAAATCCTCGGCGTTCGCCGAAATGCCGGTAAAAGGTTAGAAAAGGTGCGTTCGCTTTTACCTTTTTTTAGAGAAATCATGAAGGCGTATCGGAAGTTGGCCCAGCAATGGCACCCCGACAATTTCCAAGATGATGAGGAGAAGAAGAAGGCGCAGAACAAGTTCATCGACATCGCCTCGGCGAAGGAGGTGCTCACCGATGAAGGTACGGGTTTTCTGAGCGGTGTTAGCAGTGGGTGGCAAGCAGGACCAGCTTCTACAACCCATTTTTCAGAAAAGCGCAAGCAATTCGACGCCGGCATCGATCCGCTCGACCCGGAGGCACAACAAGGAGGCGGCGGCGGCCACTGGGGACACCACGGCGGCTTCCCCCACGGCTTCAATCCGTTCGGCGACGGCGGCGGCGGCTCGTTCAAGTTCCACTTCTAGGCACCCCGGTCTCTCCTCCCTGTCATTTCATAGTCATAGACAGCTACCTCCTCTCCCCCACCCAGCAATCCCCGGACTCTGTATATCCTTTCGGCTTTACGTTTCTACGGCCTCTACCCACAAATTCGTGCCTTCTCAATGCAATCAATACTGGTCAATTCCCCCAATCGGCTTTTCTTCACGATATTCGCTGTGATTCCCTCCCCCCATCGGCTTGTGATTTGATGTTTTTCATGGCGCTGCGGAACTGGACTGTTAGCGGGGGGGACTGGTTTTGGCGTAGCCGTTGGACTTTTAGGCGTGAAAAATCGCTACTCGTTTTATAAATACATTATAAAGCGCCGCAAATTGCACTACGTAGCCATAGGCCAGATCTTCCCCTGCTAACAGCCCAGTTCCGACCCTGCTTCAATCGCCGTGCATTTTGGCTCTCGCCGTCATCCGTATTGGTACGTATTCTATTGTTCGTGTTAGGGTTTCTATGCGGGCCCCTCTGCTGTGTGTATCTGCCGCTTCGTCTTGACGTCTAGCCCTGGTCTCGTGGCGGTCTAATTATTTTGGGTACCCATGTCTTTTCTTCTTCCCCATCCGATTGTGTCATTTCCGGCGGTAGGGTTACTTGCTGGCGCCTCCAAATAAAAGCCTGCACGGGGGTTGTGTAATAAATTGTTTGCGCAATTGCCTTCGTAGAAGCTTTAAGCTGCACGCCAATTTTCAATTCTGCTTAGGGTTGCTTTCCGTTCATCAAGAAGACACACACAGCAAGGAGGAGCATCGAGGGCAGATTTGCTTTTGCGGATCCGGAGCTCATCAGGATACGACGATGATGTCTAATTCGGCCAATCTGCTACTGTCGTTGGGCAGGTAATTTGCTGTGCGTAACGCAATTCAATCTGTATAACGGGGAACCTTTAACTGTATAACGGGGAACACTGCGCAACAATTCGCACAATATCAAGAAATAAAATATGCGCGAAACAGAGGGGGGGCAACCATTTGAGAGATGACCTTCTTTAGTCTTGGTCATTTTTAAATACGTCATACAGGGTAGGCCAAGCAAAAAGTACACAGTTTGGGTCAAAATAACTCGCGAACGGTAGGGAATCGAAGGTGCGTTACCATGCCAAAATGCTTAAATATGCTGGGTATGAAGATTTAACACTACTTGATTTTTTTCTATTTTCGGCGGCGTATCAATACAAATGACACCCGAAAACTGTGCGTTCGGGGAAACTTCATTTGCATTTTTTTCGGTTTCCTGTGACAACGATTCTTCGAGGTCACGAAACCGGACTTCAGAAAAATATTTTTAAATTGCCAAGGGGACCCAGCTATTTTCTTTGCTTAGATATCTAGGACTGGGGTTGATCTATCTTCTACAAAATTTCAAGCCACCGTACTCCTTTGGAAGGGCGTCTTTTAGGGCCTCCAAAACGGTTGGTTCGTGCTTTTTTCCAAACCTTGTCATCATTTTATAAATTTTAGTCGTGCCTTGAAACTTATCGTTTTGTTTTTATCTGGTACCATTTGAATAGCGCATCCTAAAGCTAGTTTCATGAATTTTTTTAACCAGCCGTTGGCGCGGGAAAAATTCACCAAAAACCGAAATAAACTGAATGCGAGGGGGCGTAAAAACTTTTTGGAAGGTGGAGTCACCAGGATAATTTCAGTATTAATTCTGCGTAACCAGTTCAATAAAACTATGCAAAGATTAAAACAATTTCACATCGAAAAAAATTTAAGAAGATTTTTAAACTTGTATTTTGGAACAGAGTGATTTTGGGTTTTGAGCTGAAAGTCACCATAATTTTGAATCAGATTGCTCCCGAATTTGACAGGCGTAAACAATAACATCAAAGCTATAATCGTATCCATAACACCCAGCTGTTTTTTTTATTTTTTAAATACTCGAAAAATGACCCTGGCTACTCGGACCCACAATCGGCTCTCTGGCCTTGTTTTGCACTATGCCTCGTAACTTTGTTATTTACCACCAAAAACAATAATTTTTGACACGCTATCTTAAAATCACCTCTAGAAGGCCATCGAATTCAAAAATTGTCAATTTATGGAATTTTGTGATGGCATGCTAAAACGCGCTCCACGGGGGTTACTGTAGAAAACCGAAGATTTTCGTGGCCATGGAATCGCTTCGATCTTTTTGTAAAACTAATCATAGCGCTTTTTGGAACAACTGACCAAAAAATTTACAAGATTCTGTGGCAGAATTAAAAAATCAGTTTTTAGTCTTCTTCATGAAAGTTTGTGGATAGTATGCTCTCGTATTTGGCACTGAGGTGCCCCTACTTATTGCCTAACAACCCAAAAAATTTCAGCCGGATCCAAGCTAGGGGAGCCGAGAAAAGCGGGAAAAACGAAACCTACAGTACCCCACTGGGGCACGTTTTAGCAAGCAATACAAAAATACCATCGCTTGTGGTGGAATATGGTGTGGGATCCGAGATTAGTATGTGGATAAGTCATTTGCAAAAAAGCAGCCAAGGGCAGTCTGTTAGAAGCGAGTTAAGACTCAAAAAACAAAAATAATGCAAAATCGCGAAAAGTTATTTTCTTTTAAAAAATGAAATAAACCTAGGAAAATTCTAAGATATTGCCAGTACGTTTCAATAAATTAAAGCCATTTATGAGCCCAAAACCAGAATTTTCCCACCACCCGTTCAAGAACGCACAATTTTCGGTCGTAGCCAGCGTCCATAGTACAGTTTCGTACTCAAAAATCGAAAAAATCAAATTGTGTTAAATCTTCATACCCAGCATATTTAAGCATTCTGGCATGGTAACGTACCTTCGATTCTCTACCGTTCGCGAGATATTTTGACCCAAACTGTGTACTTTTTGCTTGGCCCACCCTGTAGAACGTCAAATAAAGCGATAATTTGCGGGATGGTGGACATCAAAAAAAGAAAGAGTACAGATAATTTTCGAGATCGAGCGATTGTAGGTGGTCATCGGCTACGGAATCATCAGTCCGTTTCATTCAGCAGCTGCTCGAAGTCGGGCTGGAAAAAAGTATTTTTTTTAGCTTCGGAAACGTCGCTTAATACCCAGACTCCGATATTGGTAAGGTATGGAAAAACAGCCATCTTTCGAAATTTTTTGCGTTTTGATTAAAATTTTGGAGGTTCCCATATTTTCCCACGTCTAAAAAAAGTCCAACAGTCTTAAAAGACTATTTCTGAGTGGTTTTTCAGAAAACATCCGTTTTTGGCGTATTTCGTCCTAATTAACGTTTGTAATTAATTTATAATTGTTTATTCATGCTTTTTCAATATTATTAAAAGGTTTTTGGTAAGACATTGTTTTTATTGTTAAGTTGGATTAAAAAATCAAGGGAAATCCTTGTAAAAAGCTGCAAAGTTAAAGAAAATGCAGCGTTTTCTCGCGGTTTCTTTGCGATATATTATACAACTATAATTATTAATAATTTTGCATGTTCCTAATACCATCATGCAAAGCTTGCACATAACTTGTATAGGGAATAACTTCTTTCTATAGATTACCTAGTAAGAAAATAACTATTAATCATCTCTTTTAAGTGTTTTCACTAGTTTATTCAGATCTTCATAATCATTTCTTCTTCCTTTTTGTTCTTCGCGCTTATTCTTTCTTATATTCATTCATTTTAAGTACCTTAACCTAATTAAAAGCTCTGCAGGCCTTTATTTATCTATTTTTCATCGTTTACAGACTTTCATATGGGTTATTTGTGATACTGGACTATTAGCCGGGGGAGAGAACTATTGTTTTTCCGTTTATACTACTTATTAGCAAAAATTAATATATAAATAGAAAAATGAGGTTGAGGTAGGCCGGATCTGACCGCCGTGCCAAAACCGTTGTTTAAACGCACGGTCTGGAAAAGCTAAGCTAAGCCTAGGTTTAACTTTCGACAAACAAATTGCAACCTTAGCCTGAGCCCAGCTAAGCGTAGCCTCTAATCGAAGCCCTAAATTACCCCATTTTGACCTCATAATTAATTTAAGGCTGACGATAAGCTTAGCTTCGGGCTTCGGCTAAGCATAGTTAAAGCTAAATTAAGCCTAGGCCCGAACTAAAAACCAAGTAGCTTAAAGACTACCAGAACGATGGAACGCGCACTGTCACCCCGAGGGTGCTGCCCCCAAGAACGCGCGGAGAGAGGCGTCATTAGTCGTGCCCCGTATTGGGCAAAGGCCCTCTGGGGCTTGGGGCGCCTCTGACTCCCTTCCCCACTTGGCCCTGTGGTGTAGTGGCTAGCGCGTCGGACTGTGGAGCGAACCATCGCGGGTTCGACCCCCGCCCGGTGCGCAACTTTCTTGCTCTAAACGATATTTCATCGTTCTGACGGTCTTTAAGCTGAGCACTTCGTAACCTCTTACTATCAATCTTGAATTGTCCGCCCTAAGTGCGTTAGCACCAAACAAATAAATCTTTAATCCGAATAAGTAAGGAAATTGAATGAATATAAGAAAGAATAAGCGCGAGGGACAAGAAGGAAGAAGAAATTATTAGGAAGACGCAGAAATAAACGAGTGAAAAGGTGCAAAACAGAAGGTTAGTAGTTATTATCTTACTAGGCAACCTGTAAAACGCTAGGAATTATTACTTGAGTATTAAAAAAACCCCTGTAATCATAATCCTGAACTTTTTATTTTTGTAATTTTATAATGTATTGCAAAGAAACAGCGTGAAATAGCTGCGTTTTCTTTAACTTTGCAGCTTTTACAAGGATTTCCTTTGATTTCTTAACCTAACTTAACAATAACAAATATCTTACTCAAACTCCCTAAAAAATTTTCAGAAAGCATGAATCAACAGTAATAAATTAATTATGAACATTAATTAGGAAGAAATACGCCAAAAACGGATGTTTTTCAAAACCCCAAAAAATTTTTCGTCTGGAGCGTCCGATTTGGATGATTTTAGCATCTATCCGAAGCTCCCGAAAGCCGCGAGAATAAGCCTTCTTAACCTTTTGCAACTCAACATTTCGGGGTTTGGACAGAGAAAAACGCATGCATGCGATAAATTGATCTTAATTGCTTGTTGCGTGCCGAAACAAGCCTCGTTTAGGAAAACGTCTTATATCGCGCGAACACTGAAAAAGGCGTGCAAAGTAAAGACGCTTGTTGTCTCGTCGCGCAAAAATCATTCGGATAGGACACTCCCCCGGACCGGATAAGCCTGCCGGTACCTTACCTCAAAAACTACTTTAAAAGTGGTAGATCTTTTTAAAGGAAGCTCGTCGACAAAAACGGATACTGACAACTCATAGTGGTTCTTTCGCATTATAGTGGGGGAACAAATTTTTTTGTATGATTTATTGCCTAGTTACTTAATAGGAAGTATTTTCACAGATTTTTAATGAAAATTTTAACAAGCAATGTTTTATTAGAAAAAGTATCTATAAACTGCCAAAAATCTTTCAGAAAGTCGACATTTTGCTCAAAAAACGGCCATTCCTGGTCGAAAAAATCTATATTTTTGGATTTTGTAATAAAAATTTTGAATTTGTACGTTCAGGAATTGCAAAAAAACAGCCACTACTATGTTCAAAATATTGGTTTCTCCAGACTCTTGTCGTTTCGCCAAATAAATCCCCCGATAATGCGAAAGAACTATCATATTTGTTGCGACTCTCTATCGAATTTGTAACGATTGCCGATCTAATCTTCCCTCGTTAGACAGTAGGGAAGAAATTTTGAGATTTACCAACCTCCGCAGCCGGCACATCGTCTTGGTCGCTGTCCGACTCCCAATCTTCTAAGTTCGCTGGCCAGCCGGAGCCCCAGCCCTGCTGCTTCGACCAATGTGCAGCGGATTTCTGAAAAAAGGACCGTAAGTAACACGCGGGTTATGTTCATTTTGCCTAAACTCATTTTTTCTAAATTAAGTTTTCCTAACAACCATTTTTCTAAAAAATAATTTTTCTTAAAAGTCATTTTTCCTAAAATTTGTGATGTAAATAGTTTAACTATCGATATTTAATATTTACCGGCGGCTGCACTGATATTTATGGCTTAGGCTCCGATTTTTCTTTTATACTTACAGGGGTGTTCATAGACGGTTTTGACCATTCATAGCCGCCAAAATATTACAAAGTCGTAATAAAAGCCAAAAACGTGGATTCTTCCACCAAAATCACTAATTTGCAACCAAAAAAAATTTTTTTAAAAAAATATCATAATTTTATAAAAACGCCATTGAAGGACGTAGAATTGCCTTACTAACCACGTAACGGCTAAAAAGAAAATTTCTTTAGGATTCGCGGGGGAGTATTCGGGGAACCAAATTTTTTCGGCACAAGCTCAGATTTTTTTATAATGCGGATGCGTTTCTAAATTGTTTTAACTATTCCTGAGCATAAAAACTACGCACATTTTAACCAAAAAAATTTAAAAAAATAAAAAATTGGGTCGAACGATCCTATAGAACCTTTAGGATTCGCGGGGGGGGGGAAGACCCAAAATGGCCAAATTTTCGACTTTTTCAAACATTTTTCTACTTTAAAGATAGTCAAAACTTACTAAAAACAATTCGAAAACTCTTTATATTTGATTACTAGGTCAACCGGGACCACCAGGAAAAAATTGGTCCCCCCCCGGGAATCCTAAAGAACCAAAAAATCGGATCCCCCAGACAGATAATGCAAAGCACCAAAGGATATTCAACCCTACCGTGGTCCGGTAGCCGTAGCAGAAGGCGGCGTAACAAGTGCATTCCTTACAGGCTTTGTTGAACGCTAAAGCGGAGAAATAATTTTGGATTGAGGCTTGTTCATACGGAGAGTTGGGTCGAGGCGTAAGGCCAGGTGACTGCCCTCGAGTGGAGCATCTCCAATACGGCACAATCCCGTCGTGCCGCACCAGTCGCTATAAGGACATACAAGTTAGATCAGCTTCAAATCAATCTTTCAGATGGCGGTACCGGATGATTTTCTGTCAGAATGTCGAAATTCATATTCGTGAAACTTCAACATCAATATGCCGAAATCTATGAAACAGAATTTAGCACAAACAACGATAGAATTCTAATATATGGAACCGAAGAGAGATTTGTTCATCTTACATTCTGAGAATTCGGCATTATGGCTTTTGGTGCTATGAATTTCGTCATTTCAACACTTTGAAAATATACTACAGGGTGACCCAAAAAAGCATCCCTCCGGCATTTCGCCGTATTCCATCGGATCGGTCTCAAAATTGGACCAGAGGTGTATCAGACCCTAAATAACCACAATCCTGAGTTATAGGCCGATCGTTACAGTAGTTTTCGAGTCATCGCCAAAATACCATTTCTTACGCGATGCTTAACAGCTTTTTCGGATATTTTTTTGGACTTTGCGTCGATTTGCATCGACTTCCGGCTGCGAATCTCTAATTTCGCTTAATATCGGGGGCGACTTTGGGTTACAAAAATTTTTGAAATCAACGGTTATTTGATTTATTTTTATCTGGAAAAAATTTTTAGGGGTAAAGAAGGCTTGCAGCTGCATTTTGACTTGCTATTCGAAGGGCCGATGCCGCCGAAAACCTTATGAAAAATGGATAATAAAGTATATTTTTCTTGTATGTCGAAAATTACTATAGCTGGCGGGCTGTAACTCAAGATTGTGGTGATTTAGGGTCCAATACACCTCTGGTCGAATTTGGGGGCCGATCGGATATAATATGGCGAAATGCGGGATGGGAGAAATATTTTTATGGGACACCCTGTATACAGGGCGTCCCAAAAAACCTGGCATTTGTCTTCCATCGATCGGGACCAAATTTTACCAGCGATGCGGACCCCTAAAAACTATGTGCAGCCGAATTTTCTATGCATAATATTGTAAAACAAAAAAGTTATAGGAAAATTAAGCTTTGTTTTGCCGATTTCACTAGGTTTTTGGACCTCGCAATGTTTAGCAAAAATAAAGAGGGCGCTTTCCACCCGGAGAAATTTTTTTATTTACGAAAATTACGTCCAAATTGAGACTTTTCATCATTTTTTGTTATCAAAATTGACAGAAACCACCGAAAATAGATTTTTGGAAAAACCAAAATCGGCATGCTAATTGCAAAAACATAGCCAAAAATGGGTACCAGCCTTTCCGAAAGAGTTTTTTACAATCCGTTATTTTCATATTTTTCTTCGAAAATTTGGCACATGTTTTTTGGTTCCTCATCGCTTTGGTAAATTTGGTCCCGGTCGGAAGAAGACCCAAATGCCGGGGGTTTTTTGGGGCTCCTGAAGGCTGACCGGGCGGAAGGGGGTCGAGGCGGCCGGACTCTTGCCTAACATGCTAGCTATTTGCCGAAGGTTAAATACGTATCACTTATGTGGTTTTTGGCACCGGTTCTAACGTAAAGAAATTTATAGAAATTAATAAAATTCTGCAAAATGCGAATTTTTGATTAGAAGCGATAATGACTTTTAACGTCTTTTTAGAAAAACGACTACTGAATACACGAGAAAAACTACGACAAGCTAAGAATTGTGCTAGTTCGGTTTTACTGAGATAGCTTCTCCCGGCCGCCGGCACCACCCGTACCCCCACCCCACGAAAGAAAATCCAATGGCTTACAGTCCGGACCGGCACCGCCGGCAGATCTGCGTAAACGCTCGTTTGGGCACGATCCTGTCGACCTCCCGACAGATGACGCATAGGCCCTTGGCCACGATGTAATTCAACATGTCCGAGCGATTATGAAGAACGTGGCGTTGCTCTTCGGAAAGTGGCTAAATCATGATTTTAAACAAAGGGCGTACGATCGGATATCGGTTTTGGTTCGTTAACCGGGGGAGGGGAGATGTTTGCTGGCTTCAATGGGACACCGTCTAAACCGGTTTCCGGGATCAAAGGGGTTGAAAAAGGTAAGGTAAGGTAAGTATCCCCCCATAACCCCAATTTTTTTAACGTTTGTTGTCCTACACGGGTGTAAAATCTAATCTATCAAAATATTCGCCTTGGTCGGAAGAGTACTTTGGTTTACCTTGAAGCACTGCTACAGCCCCGAACGAAGATACGGTAAATGCTGGGCCAAAAAAATACAGCGTTTGGGTAAAAACATCTCGCGAACGGTAGAGAATTGAAGATGCGTTACCATGTAAAACTGCTTAAATATGCTGGGTATGAAGAATAAACACAAATCTAGTTTTTTTTTCGATTTTTGATTACGCGACTTTCCTATTGACGTTTCTTACGGCTGAAAACAAAAGAAAACAGAACAATTCTCGCGATTTATCGTTATTTTTGTACTTGGGACATAACTTGCTTCTAACTCACTGCGAATGGCTGCTTTTTTGCCAATGACTTATAATACTAATCCCGACTGCTCACCAGATTCCGCACAATCTATGGTATTTGTATTGCTCGCTAAAGCAGGCTCCAGGGGGTACTGTAGGTTTCGTTTTTCAGCTTTTCTCGCGGCCCCTAGCTTCGCTCCGGCTGAAATTTGCAGGGTTATTAAGCAATCAGTAGTGGCACCTTGCTGACAAATACGGGAGCGTACTATGCACAAACGGTCACGAAAAAGACTAATAACGGCTTTTTTAAATTCGGCCATAAAAGTTTGCAAAGTTTTTGATCAGTTCTACCAAAAACTGCTTATACTGGTCCTACCGGAAAGTCGAAGCGATTGCATGGCAAGAAAAATACGAAAATCACGAATTTCGGTTTTTACAGTAACCCCCGTGGAGGGCGGTTTAGCATGAATTGACATTGACATTAATATGTTCAGGTGCTTGTGCATAGGTTTTCTACAACGACTTATTTTGACGTTTTCGTTATGTTTTTGTAATTTTCGAAGTTTCCAACAGTTCTCCATGCAAAATTTCTTTCCTCGGTAACTTGTCAGCCAGACCCCCAAAATTTCTGAAATTTTGTAGGTCCAGATCTACTGCCTACATTAACCCGTTTAGTAAAAATTAGAAGCGAGTCACCACAGGAAACTGAGAAAAATGCAAATGACACCACTTTCACCGAACCCACATTTTTCGGGTGTCATTTGTATTGATACGTCGCCACAAAAAAATCAACTTGGGTTAAATCTATATAGCCAGCATATTTAAGCATTCCGGTATGGTAACGCACTTCATTTCTCTGCCGCGATCGAGATCTTTTGACCCCAATCCTATATTTTTTTTTGTCCACCATATTTCAGGGTCGGCTAGGGAGGGTATGTGCAGCTTAGTCAACAACTGTTACAATTTGCGACATTTTTGGCCATGTGTTGTGGAATATTAAGGTCGAAAGTTAAAATGTGTGGAAAATTGTCCAAACCTCAAAATATTTAATCTTTTAGGATGGTTTTTATGCGCTTTTCGAAATGGGAAACGGCCGGAAACACTATAAAACAGTTTCTGCCTTGTTTAAAAGAGGTTGGGCTGGATACGGGAAGTTGGTTACGACCCTAAATTAATGTAAAATCCAGCCCCCCCCGCGAACCAGAACAGATGTAAAAGTAAAACTAACCACGTTGGTCTCCCATCGAATAAGACTTGGTGGGCCCTTGGATAGGTCGCTTTCGAGGATCCTGTCGCCGACCTATAAAAAACAATAAAGATCAGTTACCGGTAGTTTTCAGTGATTCCGGCTATGAGTTCGTAATTTAACACATTTCACACATTTTTAAAGGAAATGAAAGTTGAGACCCTGGCCTTACAATCGTCGCCACTTTGCATGATCTCATCAATTTCGCTGGCAAAATGAAAAGCACGTCCTCGCCCCCCATTATCTGTATAGAAAGGGTTTACGAAATTTTTGTAAAACTAAAACTTCATCGTCAAAACTGGAATCCCGAACGTTTCAACCTCGAACAAACAGCACGAAACATTTGCACATCAAAATAATCGAAATTTGGATTCCCGAAACACTTAGATTACTTGGTTGCCTCTCTAATGAACTTCCCAAATCTCGGCCGGGGAAAGTTGCTTAACGGGGGGAGAGAAATAACGGGTGGAAACAACTTTTCCTTTATAGGGACCGGTTGTAACCTAGTCAAGCATGCCAGGGATTGAACAGAGCATTACAATTATGCGGAGACTACTTCAGCTCGAAAATTTTTTCCGTGGATTTGTGAATGCCATTCGATGGAACTTCAAAAATTATCCTCAGGCATCTAATTACAGCCCGATACTTTATTTAGCGAAAAAGTTTATTTAATTCAAAACCATTGCAATAGGGGTTTTCGGGCTGCAATAAATATCTAAGTATAATGCTTGACGCTCTATCCGATGGCGCTTCCAACGTACCAGGATAGCTTTTAGAAATACAAAAGTTGTTTCTTGCCCGGTTATCCCCCTCCCCCCTTTAGGCCCCCTTTAACCTCGGCCGGTATTTTTGGACTAGGATTCCTACGGTCTCCGATTTTCCCAGATCCCATTGTTTCGATTAACATCTGCATCCTAAAATACGTACCTTCAAATAGCCAAAGAGCGGGCAATCACGGCGGACGTTTTGCACAATCATGTGCTCATCGATCTTGACTTTGAAGCCACCGAGCAGGATGGTTGAGTATTGCTTTGGGGGCTAAAAATACAAATCGGTGAAATTTGCGAGGGATAACCAGCTAATTATCAAGTTAGCATGACCAGGCCTTGACAACGGGCCGGCCAAAAACCGAAAATCTAAGCCCGGGCCGGGCCATGAGGCCCGGTCAGACATAAGGTCAGAGCGGGTGACCAAAAAAATTTTCCCCGAAGAACTAAGTTTTATAATCTAAGTATAACAACAACTAATAACTATCAACTATTATTATTTTCTAACTATTAATAATCATAAAAACAATAGAAACTATATTTTGAAAATACAAATATGCCGGATCCGGACACTGGTAAAGCTAAAATAACCATTATTGACCGTTTTGTAGATGCATTGTATAGCTTTTTGGTGAAATATCGAACGATGGTGTTCAGGGATCCTTTGGATAAATGAAATCCGGTTGGAAATTATGCAAGAAGTGTCTTCTAGTCCATTCATGCAAAAAAATCAGGAATCCGGGCTCTAGGAACGTAGCCCGTAACTCCCAACACAAAAAAATTTGAAGAATAGGGTTAGTAGCCAAAAACCTAACAAAAAGAACCTAAAAAGGTTGGAAAAGTTTGGAGAGCTTTCGAAAAAATTGAAAAATTTACGATTTTTGGCCGAAAATTCGCAAAAAATGGCCTAAGAATCATGAATCCGGGCCCTACCCGGCCCGGATCTCAAAATCCAGGCCCGGACCCGCAAAACCTTGGCCCGTTGTCAAGGCCTGAGCATGACCCCAGAGAAGCTTTAAGGCATTGGAATCAGGGGCCAAGCTAGCAAAGATCATTAGAGGACCATCACCGGGAGAGGCAGACTAGCAGAGGCTATTTAGGGAATTTTAGCTGAAGGGGCAGGCTATTAGGAATCCATGATGAACTATTGGCTGATGGGCAGGCAAACGGAGATTCTTTGAGGAATCCGAAGCGGCGGCCTTGAAAAGGGAAAAAGAATAATTGCGGCCGAATAACGGGGGTGGAAACCTGGTTGTGCCAATACAAAATGTCATCGGGTAGAGCGTCGAAAAATATCCTCGGAGAATTAATTTCGGCCCGAAATAATTTGACCGTTAAGCGACCTTTACCGAGGGAGCCAGGAGAGTTTCTTTGGACGGGGGGCAGAAAGAGGAGGGCAGGCGAGCAGAGGTTCTTGAAGTAATTGGCCCGGGAGGGCAAGCTAGAAAAGATTATTTGGGGGAATGCACGAACAGGGCAGGCTAGCAGTGAGTCAAATGCGAGGGCACATCCTTTAAAGACCTTTAAGCGGAGAGACGGACTATCAGAAATTCTTTGTGGAATCCGGGGATGAGAGAGAATTCGTCGACCAGACTTCTTTGCTCCTTTAACAACCGGGTTTTCAAAATTCCGGCAAAATTTGGTTCAGTTTGCCTCTCCGCCTCAGATTCAAATTTACGACAAAATTTGGTTTCTCCCCGCCGCCTCACGCTACCTGGATAATCCGGGTCGTCGGGGGCTCACGCCCTGTTTGTCCGGTGGATGGCTGTACCTCGGTGGTGGGTTCAGGATTCTTCGAAGCTGCTTGAGCCGGCGCTTGACGCACCTGAAACAGAAAAATATCGTTGCAACGAGCGGCTGTACTCAAACAGCACTTCAAAGAAAAGCACGGGTAAAAACGGGGACGGAAACCTACATAATAATAACCATCTTTCGGAAAGGGGAGGGCAAGCTAGCGGCGATTCCCTGAGGAAATAGAGCGGAAGGGTAGGTTAGCATAGATTCTTTGAGGAAATGAAAGGAGGCACGCTAGCAGAGATTCTTTGCAGAATTCGAGTTGGAGGGGGCGCGCCGGCAGTGGTCTTTGAACAATTAGAGCTGACCGGTAGGCTAGCAGAGCTTCTTTGCGGAATTGAAAGGGAGGGCAAGTTAGCAGTTAGGTCCCTGAGAAATTAGACGGAAGCGCAGGCAAATGGAGATGCAGGGGATCAGAGCGTCTTTGAGGAATTAGATCGGGAAAAGGCAGGAAAATTAACCTCGATGGCGTCGCGAGGGCGAGATACGACTTCTTGTACGCGGAGGTGTTCCATCATCGGCCACGCGAGTGCCTGAAAGGAAGTATTACCCAAACAGAATATTGTGGCAACGTCGGCTTTATGCTGCTAGTAGAAGAAAACCCCTTTTTGAACAAACCTTTTTACTTCGAAAATCTTTACGGTATAGGACCGTTAGAGTGGGAAGGGAAAGCAGTATAGCTTGCATGGCAAAACTTTTAGTGTGTATTCACAGCGCTTTTAGTAGTTTTTTTTATAACAAAAATGCCATCAAAACATTATTATAAATATCCTACTCTATATACCTTGAAGCGGTTGACGCTGGTTTGGGTGTTTGGGTTTTTTTAAAAATTTGGGCTATGAAACATTTGAAGTTTCGTAAGTTGAGTACATTTATCATTGAAGAATGCCAAAGATTTGTATGAGAAGGTATCTCGGAATTATTCGGAGCAATTTTTCAGCCTTTCATATATAATTTGCCACAATTAGAAATGGCCGAAAAACAACTTGACGTTGAATAGGTCGCATCCCGATAAGTTTACACCCTGTAGCTCGAAAAGTTCTCACCAGGTGACGTGCTGGCAATCTTCCTAGCAACACGTCGACCGCCGCTTCGTAGGTGGGTGGGGAGAGAAAGTAGACGGGCATCGGTGGCGGGCTCTCTTCCCTAAACAAAAGTAATAATTTGTGGGTAGGGCAGAAAATTAAGGAAAAGGTATATGATCAAAAAAAGAACCATCATACCTAATTGGCGCGACGATATTGACCGGAGGGTTGGACGCCTCAAGCGGGGGACGGGCAGCCACCGGTCCGAACACCTCGTGCATCAAATCGGCTGGCCGATCGCGTAGACTTTGCTCCGACTCGATATCCATCGCTGCAAACATGGCGAAGAATTGTTGCTCCATTCGTGCAGACGCGCCTGGAACGGAAATATTATTACGAATACAATTGATTATTTTTTTGCAGTTCTTATTTTGAAATGTGAAAGCCCAAATCCCTGAACGTTTCAGGGCGTTCAGAGGCGCGGTACTGTGGCTTGGCACGGAACCATGAAGCCGCTAAAGAAAAAGTTTAGCAAATGCTGTATTGGCAGAATTCCAGCGTGATTTCAAAATTTTTGCATTTTTTAGTGTGGCCGCGAGCTAAGTGATGCGAAAAAGTCAGTTCTTTGGCACTCTTCATATTTTCCGTATAAAACTGCGGACCGGCGGCAATTTTCTTAAATTTTTTTCAAAAGGGGCGATCGCGCGACTTGTGGATGCTTGATCGCTCTATGGCATGAGCGTAAAATCTGATTGAGTTCAATTAAAAACAGTACTATAGTCACCTTGATGCCCCTCGATTTCCGTGATTTCAAGCGTGTCGGCGGCTTGTTGCGGTTCCATTTTGTCAGAACGTACCTGAAAAAGATAAATCGTCAAATTCTGCAACGAAAACGATGAAAACGCTCAGGAAAGGTGCTGGCAAAACTAATCCCTATCAAAGGTTTTGCAGCTTTTCCAATCAGTGAAGCCAAATTTGTTTCTGGTTCGATAGCGCGGCGGGGGGATTCATTGCATAGATTTTTGTCAATATTTCACTATTTTTTTGAGGACTACATCATCGCAATTTGGAAGAGCATCAAAAAATGGTTTTGAAATTCGTAGAATAGGGTAGAATAATTTTTCGGGATTTTTTATAGTTTTACGACATTCTGTCAGCGCTATGATAGAGCATCAAAAAATCGACCGATATGCTTGTATACAGCTCAAAAAATGTAATTTATGATAAGAGAAGCTATCGGTAAAAAATGTCGCCTCCACGCTAACGAACTAGAACTCCAAATTTTCCAACTCCTAGAAAACATTGATTCCCACAAAGGATAAAGAGACGCCGAGGCCGCGAAAAACGGATTTGCGTGGAATAAGAACAGTTTCAGCGAAATATTTATCAACACTGTTCAACAAAATGAGAAGACATAAAAAAGGGAAACAGATCCCAATAGCATGAGTCCTAATGCTCATCATGATAAGGATTATAAACGGAAACCGAGCTCGCCATTGAAAAGTGGCGACGACGGCAAGAAAATTCCAATTCCGCATCGTCACTTCGGGTGGCCGGCTCTGAAACGCCGTTCTGCATACGTCGTCCTCCGATTTGTAGACGTCCTAGTTTCGAATTTAGTTTCACAGAGATCACGAACGCATCATGTTGGAAGTAGTACCGCTGATCGTAGAGCTTCTGACCCAGGGCTTGGATTTGTAAAGTCAAATTTTGTCCACCGGAGCAGAGTCGAAATTTCAGCTCCGTAAATTTCCAGTCCGGAATGTGTTCCAACCACTCGGCGGGCAAAGCTTCAAATTCCAGTCTACGGAACTCTCAGCACCCGAGCCAGATCCGGATCCCAGAAGAAGGCTTCAACATCCCACTTCGGGAAAGCGACTTTCGAAGGCTTCCGTTTCTCGATCAATCCAGCACATTTGTGGGCGTTGTGTCGTTCGCCATGAATCCGCAACGACTGAACACGCATATCCGGCGTAATATCTGCCTTCAGGTTATACGATAGTGACGCTACCGAGGCACCCGACAACAAAGCCTCATTCCCACCAGGGGAGTAATTGTGGTAGCGATTGCGATGGCAATTTGCGAATGTCACCAACTCCTTCTCGTTCAGCGGCTCCATGATGTGCCATAGCAGCTCGTAGGGAAGGTCGCAGATATTGGCCGTGGTTTCAATGACTTTTGATCCATCATTGTCGAGCTTGTAGACAGCGTTCTCCAGCAGAACAATGGCGTCGCGAGGCTCAAAGTCCTCACAGTCGATGATGGTAGTACCACCAGACCGATCGACGATTTCCCAACGCTTTCCCGGCCAATCCTTGACTTGCTTGCGCAAATTTCGATGCGATTTGGCCGTCTCGAGGAGGCTGCGGGCATCCAACGGTCCGAACACCTCGGGCATCAAATTGACGGGCAGATCGAGTAGGCCCTTCTCAACGGTAGGCGCGGGACCTTGAGATCCATCGCTTCAAGCTTGTCCAAGAATTCTTGCTCCATTCGTGCAGACGTGCCTGGAAAAGAAACATTATTGCGATAAATTATCGATTAAGATTTCAAATTCATTTGTATTGTATATTTACTTGCAAAAAGCCCAAATCTTCCTAAATTACCCCCCGGGGCGTTCGGAGAAGCGGTACGATCACTCTACGCGGGTCCATGTTTTAACTTGCAACCATGAAGCCGCTAAAGACAAAGGTTAGGAAAATGCCGTTTTAGCAGAATTTTAGCCTGATTTAAATTTTTTTTTTTGCATTGTTTTAGTATGACCCCCAGCTACGTGATGCTAACGGGCAGCGTTTTGCTACGCAAATCCTGTGATTTTAGCTGTTATGAAACTACCAATGGTGATTTTGATTAGAAAAAAAGATAGCAATCTTTTTTCAAACAAAAGGAAGCGATTGCGCGATTTGTAGATGCTTTCATGCCCTATCTAGCGAGGGTAAATCTAGTAGTTATACCAACAAAAAACAATATAGTAACCTTTCTTGGCGGTAGGTCGATGGCCCTCGATTTCCGTCGTTTCAAGCTTGTCGACGAGTTGTTGTTCCACTGGATCAGAGCGTACCTGAAAAAGAGAAATCGTCAAATTCTGCAAAGAAAACGAAGAAAACGCCCAGGAAAGGCGCTAGAACAACTAATGACCGATCAAACAGGTTTTGCAGCAATTGGAACGCTATCTATTGGATAGAGCATCAAAAAATCCACGGAGGTTTATATCCAGTTCAAAATAATATAATTTAAGAGAAGAGAACCAATTGATAAAAATATCCCCTCCCCGCTAACGAACTAGAACCTCAATTCAAACTCTTAGAAAGCAGCCATCCCCATACCGGAAACCGAAAAGCCGAAAAATCGGATTATCGAAATCGAATCGAATTCTAAGAAATTGAATCGTCTCTGTGAAATATTTATCAACAACGTTCAACAAAATGAGAAGAGATAACAACGGGAAAGCAATACTATCAATAATAATCGTAACGGCCGAATTCTTCCTTATAATCTTCATCCTCGTCAGGATGTGGAACATAGCAAAACTCAAAAGGGTATTTGGCAATGGTTGTCATCAAAAGAATCGGGTACGAAATCATCATGATCGTAATAGAAGTCATCACATAAACTGGAGTCCGGGCTTCTGGGAAGAAGCGACGTCATCGAAAATAAGTGACGTTCACGAGACCATCTCAGCTCAAAATCGCCCGCGCGGCGACTAGCCCCTCCTCCGGTCTTCAGCTCCTTGCTTCCGATTTGTAGAAGTCCCAGTTCCGAATCCAGGTATATAGAGATGCTCAACAAGCCGCGTTCGAACGAGGACCACTGATCGTAGAGCTTCCGACCCAGGGTTTGGATTTGTGAAGTCACATCCTGGCCGCCAGAGCCAACCCAACATGTCAGATCAGTAAATCGCCACTCCGGAATGTGGTCCAACCATTCTACGGGTAGTGTGCGGAATTTTAGTACGCGGACATCTTTCAGCACCCGAGCCAGATCCGGATTCGAGGAGAAGGCTTCAACATCCCACTTCGGGAAAGCGACTTTCGAAGGCTTCCACTTCTCGATCAATTCAGCGCATTTGTGAGCATCTTTCTGATCACCTTCAAAGATCAACCGGTCTACACGCATATCCGGCGAAATATCTGCCTGCACGTCGTACTCCAGCTCCGACACCGAGGCACCGAACAGCAAAAGCTCGGCCTCTTCGCGCGCGAATTCCACAAAGGTCCAGTTTTCGAAAAGCGCACCTCGCTCCATGCTCGGCCGTCGACGTGCTTGAGGAAAAGTGGGCCCTCAGACAAGTCGCAGCAATCCTTGGATCGAGTGGCAGCGGATAGGGGAAATCGATTGGACTTGACGGAGAGTTCGTTTTCCGCTTTTCCACTGATTGAGCATCTCCTGGACGACGGTCAGCAACTCGGCGGGGATCCGGCCATCTGGGTCGCACAGAATGGCGTCGAGCCCGCCGATTCGCCACTCCAGCATGTGCTTCAGCTCATCCACACGAATATAGCCCAGATGGGCACTGCGGAGATGCCGAGAGTTGCGCAGGTAGCGTAGCATCCGGTCGGTCAAGAAGCGCGCGTCGGCACGGCTCGGGATCGTCACCTGGAAAACAAAATTCAGAAAAAAAGAGAAAATAACGCTTTTTTACGGGGATGTTCTCTAGGAAGCTTCAAAAGGCTTAGAAACAGGTCCCGCTGATAGATTTTCCAAAATGATAACGCTCAATTCGAACGTAACTGAACGAATTGGTATTACAAACCGCTAAATTTTCGTTATGAATACTGTGGTTTTAAAAAGCCGATTTCAACTCGTTAAGATAAAAACACTCAGATTTGACAAAAACAGATCACTAATCGGCAAACAACGTTTAATTAACAACAGACTAAAAGTACCAAAAGATGCACTGATCAAGTAAAACAAATATTACCTCGCACGGATCCAAAGCTTTCGCCAATTTCGCCGCATTCCTCGCGTCCTCATCGCGGCCGCAAAACGTCAGAAGCTGCACGCGAAGGCCAACCGCATTCGGGGGTCAAGCGCCCAGATCGTGCGCCATCCAGCGCACCTTTGCACCCATCAGCAAGACGTCCGCCTCATCGAAGGTCCACGCCCAGGGCATTCGTAGCAACGAGGGCGCCTCGCGATGTGTGAACGTCACCTTGTCGCGTTGCCAATCCACGCAGTAGAAGCTCTTGTTTTTCATGAGCCGCGTGGCCTCGAGCAGCTTTTGGTGTGATCTGGCCACTTCAAGAAGCTGTTCTCATCGAGGTGGCTCATAATACTGCCCAGGATGTTTGGCGGGAGATCCGGAAGTATGGGCGGATCTTCATCTACCGCCAAACCTTGGTCGGGGAAATCTGGCTCCATATTTCGCAGCAGCACTCGGCCTCCTGGCGGTCAAAAACGTCGTAGTCGATGATGGCCACCTCTTTTGATAGATGAACGATTTCCCAACGCTTCGTCGGCAAATTCATGACGTGTTTGTGCAGAATTGGGTGCGATTTGGCCGTTTCGAGCAGACTACGCGCATCCAGCGGCCCGAACACCTGGTGCATCAAATCGAGCGGCAGGTCGAGCAGTCCTTTCTTGGCTTCAACGTTTTGGCGCTTGTCACGTGTTTCTTGCCGGTCGTGATGAAGAACGTCAGCCATTTCTTTCCTGAAAAACGGTAATGAGTTTGAGTTGAGGGGAAAATTAAGCAGAAGCAAATTGCCGATAAAAAAGGGCAAACTCTCGTACATCAGCTTGGTCGGCAGCTCGAGTAGCCCCTTCTCCACGGTAGGTCCACGGTCGCCGAGATCCATCCGGCCGAGCTTCTCCACAAGCTGTTGCTCCATCCGCCAGAGATGCCTGGAAAAAGGAGGCGATTATAGGGAAATGATAGAAATCATCGAAATGGAAAGTGAGAAAAGGCCAGAAAAGAAAAAAAAAGCTTCTCCCGATAAATTTTTGGTTTAGCTTTTTTTCAGCTGAGCTTATTTAGTTTCTTTTGGAGTTTTTTTGCGCAGTCAACTCTAAACGCCGGACAAATTTGCCAATCCTCAGAAGCCGCCATTCCCACATTGGAAACAGAAACGCAAAAGCCGAGAAAATCGGATTTATGTGCAAACCGAACGATTTCTGCGAAATATTTATCAACAATGTTCAACAAAATGAGAAGGCATAACAAAGGGAAAGTGATGCTACCAGTAATAATCCCAGTATTCGGCTCCATAATTCATATTGGGATAATCGTCATAATCGTAGTAATTTGCGGGGTCGCAAAAGTCAACTTCAGGCCGGTTGTAATCGCCAGCAAAATAGGAGTCATCATCACGGCTCGAATCAGAGTCATCTGCCCTGGGAATAAGCGACCTCATTGAAAAGGAGTGGCGCTGGCAAACCCAGCTCAATTGAAAGTCACCAGTTCGTTTAGCGAACTCTGTGAAGCCGTATTTTGTAGCTCTGCCGGCGATTTGTAGAAGTCCCAGCGTCGAGTCCAGGTTAACAGATACCTCGAAGGCATCGCGTTGGAACGAGGACCACTGATCGTAGAGCTTCTGGCCCAGGGCTTGGATTTGTGAAGTCACATTCTGCCCGCCAGTGTAGAGGCGAAATTTGAGCTCAGTAAATTTCCATTCCGGAACGTGCTTCCAACCATTCGATGGGCAAAGCATCAAATTCTGGATGGACGACATCTTTAGCCAGATCGGATTCGAGGAGAAGGCTTCAACATCCCACTTCGGGAAGACAACATTCGAAGGCTTCCATTTCTCGATCAATTCAGCGCATTTGTGAGCATGTTGCTGTTCGCCTTGAATCGTTAGCGTTTGTACATGCATATCCGGCGAAATATCTGCCTGCACGTTGTACTCCAGCCGGTCAACCGAGGCGCCCGTCAACAAAAGCTCCGCCTCTCCAGGAGTGAACTTGATAAGCCTGTGATACGGATCGGTGACAATGACGTTCTCGTTAAGCCATTTCACGGTACCGAAACGCTTGCCCTTGATATTCTTTGCAGCCTGCAGAAGATTTGGATGGCATTTGGCGACTGACATCAGTTCTCCAGTCTCAAGCGGCTCCATGATTGGGCAAAGCATATGGTAGGGCAAATCGAAGATCGAAGTTTTCGTTGTGCCTGGTTCTTTATGCTCCCGGTGGTATCCCATGACATCCTATCCATGCTCGGCGTCATACAGCAGAAGGGCAGCTTCTCTGCGGTCAAACGTCTCGTAGTCGATGATGGCGCCGATGAACATTATATAAACGATCTCCCACTTCTTTCCAGGCCATTTAAAGACATGGTCGAACAGAATTTCATGCGAATTCGCCGTCTCGAGCAGACTACGGGCATCCAGTGGGCCGAACACCTCGTGCATCAAATTGACCGGAAGGTCGAGTAGGCCCTTCTCAACGGTAGGCGCGTGGACCTTGAGATCCATCGCTTCAAGCTTGTCCAAGAATTCTTGCTCCATTCGTGCAGACGTACCTGGAAAATAAACATTATTGCGATAAATTATCGATTAATCTTTTCAATTCATTTGAATCGTTGGGACCATGATAGTTGAGCAACGACGTTTGAGCAAATCGGGAAAAAAGACGTTTGAGCAACTGCGACTTTTAAGCAAACACGGGAAAGCGATGTTTGAGCAACTTTCGTAAGAAAAAAAAAGAAAATGCATATCCGGGGTATAATTTAGGCTTTAGAAGACTTTAGTGAGCACAAAGTATTTTTGAAACTAAGCGAAAGAGAGAGAGAGAGAGAGAGAGAGAGCGAACTCTTTGAAACGGCTATTTTACATGGATTTTCTGTTTTGCTCTGCTCATGGATTGCCGACGCACCAAAAATTTGTTGGGAACCCGAAGTTCCTCCGTTTCCTTTCCTTTCCTTATAACACCTTTATTCCACGTTTACTATGGTACAGACAACAGATCGGTAATACTGGCGGTTGGCAAGACTGTCGTACAGACGTGGGTGATCCTTTTATAGCTGGGTGCCATTGACGTCCTGACGCGGGTTGAATGGAGCGGCAGGGGAAAGGACGTTTACACACCTTATGAGGAACGTGGCCAGTTTGAGCACGGCGAAGTTGGTGACGCACATGGGCCAGTTATGGGTTATAGGAAGGGAACCAGGAACTCGGGGTACCAACACTACAGGCA
>JBBGBA010000394.1:0-27994 GCA_038088335.1 Mesorhabditis sp. LJ9110 | reverse complement strand
CTTCGGCCCACTTCCTTTAAAGTAGTTTTTACATCCGATTCTGGCGAGTTTGATGGAGTTGAATGAGCGGGTAGCAGTCGCTCTTTTCTCTCTCTCTCTCTCTCTCTCTCTCTCTCTCTCTTCCCTCTTCACTTGAAGATGGATCCTGTTTGCGGGCCTGAAGGCTGTCTTTCGGCTCGACTCGCGCGGCTCCGTCCATCCGTTTCCCCTCTTTCCCCTCACTACCCACCTTGACACTTTACGGAACTTTCCTCATCCTGTTTACCTTTTCCGGACAGAAAAAATCCACAAAACTCGTATTAAATCCCTACGCATCCTCCCGAAATTCCAATCTTTGTTGCATCAATTTTACATAAATTTACGGTTAGTATTTTCCAGTTTTCGAAGTTTGTTCTTCCAACCGTATGTCACTATCGAAAATTGCCCCCATTATTCTGCTATGCTCTCACAGCGTGCCATGTTGTCGGCAGTGCCCCATCATAAATTATAGTCCCAAAAAATTTATGCACCCTTGGCCGTGAGAGCGACAACGCGAATATTGATATTAGAAATGCCAAACTATCGATTCCCCTCTATCCTCATCGCATCCTAAAATTATTTCCGTCAAATAGATATTTTCAATTTCAAGATGATTTTGCGATGGAAAATACCGATTACTGTTTTATTACTGGTTCAATCGATTTCTGCATATATGGGTGCAATGATGGGACAAGTAACGAGTTGTGATGATGGAAAGGTATCGCTTTCCGCTGAATTTTTTAATTGAAAATATTTTAGACAGGTATTGAAATTGACTGGCGGTCCGATGACTTTTCGGTTTTTACCTGCCCGAACCAGATTCGTTTTGCGAGGTAGTACTACTTGCAATCAACACTTTTAAATGGATTTTAGAAGAGAAGTAGATCCGAGCCTTTATGAAATCCCGGATTTCAATCCGAAAAACGATCAGGTGGCCCATAAATGTGTCAGCGAAAAGATTGAATACAAAGATAGGATCCCGTTGAGGTAATTTGCCGTTTTGAGGGTTTTGAGGGATTCAGGTTTTGATTTTGTTTAGAGGAGACCACAGGCCGAATTGGCCGAGATACGGTGAATACCTTTATGTACCTCCGCAGCGGTGGTTGCACAATTTGGAGGTAAGTAAACAAGCAAATCGATCAAAAAAATATAGCACGGTACCATCGTTCTGCTCTACCATCCTTGCGTCGATTTGTCGGAACTGGACAAGTTGCGACATTTGGTGACCGGGTGCTTGTGGCGCCATATCGTTACGCCGTATAATAAATTGAGCGAGGAGAGGGTAGGAATTATGGATTTTTTCACAAAGACGGTGTTTAGCCTCTGGCATTGGTGGCCTGGGGTGCAAGACTGGAAATGAATGAAGTGGATGAAAAGGCGACGCAGATGGCTGTTGAGTTTATTCGGGTGAGTAGCTTGCATCTGCCTTATAGAAACCTTGATCTTTCAATTTTTTTTGTACCATGCCATAGGATCGGAGCGTTTTTTAAGGCCCGGCCGCGACAGGCGGGGGCCTCTCATTAGCGCATAGAAGGTTCATTGTAGCCCGGGGCGCTTTCTCGAAACCTGAAATGCTATAGCGCGCACATGTGTTATAGAATTTGAAGGCGCAGCATTTTAATCCTGATTTTATCAATCATTTTATCACAGCTACGAGTACGTTAATTTCCAGAAACACGCTCACATTGCCCCCGAAGACATCGCCCGAGATGGAATTTATGACCACTACCTACTACAACCGGCTCGGGTAGTAACTGATGCCACAGACTCGACCATCTGCCCCAATTTCCCCGCACCACCAACGACTCCAGGCTCCGTAGTGTTACCCACCGGAATCACGACTGGACGATAATTTTGTTTTCTCGCCTTCTACACAATATGTGATACGGTAACCGG
This sequence comes from Mesorhabditis sp. LJ9110, assembly GCA_038088335.1. Classification (NCBI taxonomy): domain Eukaryota; kingdom Metazoa; phylum Nematoda; class Chromadorea; order Rhabditida; family Rhabditidae; genus Mesorhabditis; species Mesorhabditis sp. LJ9110. The sequence goes on along the minus strand of JBBGBA010000394.1, from coordinate 26,080 downwards.
TGGCCATACTCATTTACTATTTATTGCGATAAAGTTTGTCATTTTGTACAGAAACCGGATGTCATTTTGTTTGAAATAGGCCAGCCAGAAAGCATCATAAGTCGGCATTTCCTTGGACCAGGGTTATGCATGCTTTCGGGTCACCGGTCGGCTTCAAGCGTTCTCGTATCTCTTCAATTGACATCATCATCACGACAAGCTATGACAGATACCCTGATGTTACTTCTTTTTAGACTACCTTTTCATTGTCTTGACCCTGGTATAGCATTTCTCCCTCAAACGTCACTAGGCCGTATTTCCTGGCTCGTAACAGCATACCGACCAACTAAAACAATATGAAAAATTCCGCAAAAAAACAAGACAAACAACAGATATTGTCTTATTTTTGCCTGATAGACATTTTTGCAATAACTAATAAAAATTACCTTGTCAGAATACAACGCATAAGTATAGAACAGCTTTCCAAACGACACATATCGATGAGGCGCTAATCCCTCCGCATTTTCGTCTATCTTTTCCATCAAAAATAGTACCTCTCGACACACGTGATATCCTGCCTGTAAAATACTTTTAATTCAATTTCCATACCCAACCTTAATTCCACGCCTTTCCGTTTTGCTACCTGGAGGTGGTCGACCATAGTCCTCCGAATTCTTATCATATTTTGGTTCTACGTAAGTGGCGGAACCCGGGTCTCTGAAATCATCGTTGACACAAGGGACGACTCGTCCACCTCTTCAGCTCTTCTTCGGTTTTTGCGACAATATCAGAAAACATCCTTACGGTATTTAAAACCGAGCCACGACGCCGCTCGGCCGCCTTTTTGGCTAAAACCTGCTCCATCTAAAATAGTTGCGATTGCTGGTAAAAGTGGTATTAAAATTAAATAGTATAAGTTTGTGTGTCATAAGCTAAAGTATTAGTTAGTAAGTATTCTGTCTCGGTGCCGTTGGCCCTGTTGCTTCAAACTTCATTGATTTTGACTTTCCAAAGACTTTACTAAAAGCAGCCAATTGACAGGGCAGGCCTCGACCCCCTAAACAAACAGATATCAGTTGAACCTTCGCCATCACTGGTTGAGAATTCGGGAACCGACTCATCATTAAAATGTTACAAAATACTTTCAGTGGTTAGACAAACAATTTTGACATCCATTTTCAAGACGCCCAGAGCAACTTTCAAGTCCTCAAAAAATACCTCGAGGGTCCAAAACCATGTTATTGCACAACTTGAAGCACGGCTGTGAATGAAACTGAAATTTCACCACTGACGATTTCGATATAAATACGAGATACGTTTGCTCGTCCTAGTCAAATTTTGGAATTGTTTATAGTAGCAGGACGGAGTGAGAATGAGATCACAACAAATCCCGAGTGAAGTAATTGGTTCAAATAAGTTTGATGCAATTCTTCGGGTCTCCCGACGGTCGGAGACGAGCTTGTACTTCTTGCAGGGAGAGTAGCATGGCAATTGGCTAAAACAGTTTGTATAATTTGCAGCTTATTATAGAAAAAAGAATCCTTCTCTTGTAACTGACCTTCTTATCATCTTGTCTTTGGTACAACATTTCTCCTTCGAAGGTGATCAATCCATACTTGCGGGCTCGGATGAGCATTCCCATTAGCTAAATAAAAATAATTAAAAATTATTAGTTAACAACTTACCGTCTCTGAATAATAAGAATACAGGGTGAATAGCTTCCCAAATTCGATGACTCTAAATTATCGAGATACAAAAAACTAATACAATATTTATTACCTGTTTGGCACTTCTCCGATGGCATTTTCATTGATGGTCTCAATCAAGAACAGAACTTCACGGCAAACATGCATTGATGCCTGAACCAGGGTATTTAACCAAAATCTTAAAGAACTACTTTGATGCCGCGGGCTTCAGTCAAACTCCCTGATGGTGGTCTTGCGTAGTCAGCTGAATTTTTGTCGAATTTCTGCTCTACGTAGCTGCCAGAGAATGGATTTCTATAATTGGGGAGGTAGTTTGGATCGGCTAATAAAGCGATACTTCTTTAGTTTTGTCTCGTTGCTGGTTGCGAGGGCCTGGAACTTTTCGATGGAGTCTCTTAGCGAGCTGCGGCGCATATTGGTAACCACACGATCCGCATCTGTTGCCATTCTTAAAAAAGATTAGAAACTAGGAAAATCAGTCTCTATAAAATATTTGTGGCTTCGAAAACATTGAAAAAAACGGGGTGAGCACCGGTAAACACTCGTTAGATGGGTTGAATTTAGTGAGATTGGAATGCTGAATCCTAGAATGCTGATCACGTTTAGCATGGCCACCACCAACTAACTATTTGGTCCCATAGAAAATGGCATCTTTAGGGTCAAGTGGTTATCGGGTGAGGGAGGAGGATAGGTGATAGAGAAGTTCCGTTGGACCAGCGTTGAGGGCCAAGTAAAAGCTGACGGCCAATGGGAAGGAGCTGTCCCCGTTGGATATCCCCCTCTGTTTTCCCTCGGCTTTTCCCAGATACCCCCACCCCCACTCGGCCAGCTAACCCGTCCGATCAGTCAAACTCGCGTAATTACGTAAGATTGGGACTGGTTCAGGTGGTGAACCGGGATACCTATGGGGTATGACAGAGGAGAAAGCTGAACTTTGAAAACTAGAAAGGTAGCGATTCATCGCATCTAAAATTTTGCGATAAAAAGCTGTCCGCACTTCCAAAAGAAAAAACGTGTTTAAAAAAGCGTATATCTCATTAATATTTTATCTGTTACCTTTCCTGTTTCCTGAAAAACACAAAATCCAATAGAGTCACCCAATTAATGTACACGACGTTACGCGGCCAGCTTATAAAAGTCAGATTTGAATGCTGCAGAAATCCCCTACTCACGAATTAAAAACAGCTAGAACGCTTCTGAGGGACTCAAAATAAAACCACTTCCGGAGGCTCTGATAAATCCATGTTGCCTGGCCGTGAGGCTCAGTTTCGAGGCGTGAGCTCCCCACAGATGGCACAATAAAAGTCAGCTGTTCGAAACGAGAGGGCAGTCGGGAACATTCCTCACCGAAGGACCGCTTTTCCCGGGATTCCACCCGTCAAAGACCCTTTGGCCCTAACGTGATTCCTGGGACAAAGGATTTTTCGAGAAAAACAAGGGCTATCCTGTCGAAGCTTGGTGGCACCATCCCTTTAATGATTCATTTAATGACTTTAATGATGTCTTCATTTCTGATTGGTTTGTGGTGCTTTTACCCTCAACAGGAAGGATACAAACATAATTTTATTCGACCTTCGACTTCCAGGAAGGGAATCGAGCAAATGAACATCCATTAATAATCAAAACAGTCAATAAAATATGCATATAATTAAGTATTATAACAAAAATATGGGTCTCCCCAATTCGGTATGGCGGCAGAAGAAAACAGAAAATGGTGACTGCTTGCACAACGCTGCTTAAAACGCGACCAAGAATTGATGCGAATGCCGAAAGCTCCGATGGTTTCTAAATTGTGGTTTTTGGGCAGCAAACGCAAATAAACCTTTTCACCTGCGATCGTTTCTTCTCCAACAATGACAGAATGCAAAGCATCTCTTAAATAAACCGGATCGATAATTCTAAATATTATTTGTTAAATATGACGTGATGTACAATACCTTGCTAATAAATAAACTGCTAGCGAATAGCCGAGATAGACCAATGGGTCTTCTCTTGGAGGCCAATATCGGTGCATTTTATTTAGACGAGAACCTTCTTCATGAAACAAACTAAGATGATGGATCGGGAATTCTCTTCCGAGCTGAAACTTGGCGTTGAACATCAAATATGCAAAGCAAAGATTTATAAAGTGTGCGTACCTGCTCTAACATCCCAACAAATTCGATTCGAAATATCATCATCGATAGAAAATAATTCACAGCGGCCGCTGTCGATAAACGCAGGAATATGCAAAAGTCGTCATAATAATGTATTTCAGATAAATATGTTAGGGCGGATGAATAGAGCTTCATGAATATGAAGTAGAAATTGGGATGGGAATTGTTGAAGGTTAGGAGGAGGGGGATGAGGGGGTGAAATCTCTTGAGAGGGGGGGGCAAGGATGACCTACAAACGAGAGACGACGATTGAGAGAGAAAGAGGGACGATGGAGCATCAGGTACCTTTTCTCATTCTCAGACGTATAAAGTCAGATTCCCATCGCTCAGCCTAACAGAATAACGTATACTTGTGCAACTTTCGAACCTATATTGAAAACCAGTGGAAAAATTCCGCTTCGCGGCCCTTTCCCACTGGACCCCGTCTAGGACCCATGAATTCTCTTTCCTTTGTTTGAAGTCTGCGGCGCAACAGCCTGAATCAAGGAATCATTATTTGGCCTGCGGCGCAATAGCCAGCGTTCGGCTCCAATCTTTGCGCTAGAGCGAGGGCCAGGCCTAAGCCTAAGCATGCCTAAGCCTAAGCCTAAGCCTAAGCATGCCTAAGCCTAAGCCTAAGCCTAAGCCTAGCTAAGCCTAAGCCTAAGCCTAAGCCTAACCTAAGCCTAAGCCTAGCCTAAGCCTAGCCTAAGCCTGAGCCTAAGCCTAAGCCTAAGCCTAAGCCAAGCAATATGTTTGCTTGATGAATTACCAAAAAGCAAAAAATTGTCATCGCGGCGGATCCGAACCCTTGACCCCTAGTACCGTGAGCCTGGTGCGAATCCATGACACCACAGGGAGTTGGTGGTGCGATCCGGGACAGGACTTTTCCTACCCTTGGGGACCCGGCCGGGCGCCGTCGAGTCACTTTACAAAAGTGATCGAATTTGTAAAATTTAATAAGCTGCGCCTAAGAAGCACCATCGATTGCATAAGTGGTCCAAATTTCAGCCCGGAATGCCATCAGGGCGTCGAGTTATACCGCGGACACCACGGCCCTTGGCTCATTTTGTTAAAGAGTTTTTAGAACAACGCTCATAAAAACTTTAATTTAAGGGATTTGACAAAATCAAAAAATGGTATCGGGAGAATTGCTTTTACCATTGACCCTCCAAAAATCAGAGCCCAACTCCGCTTGGCGGTCGAGAAAACCTCCGAGAAACTATTTTCGTTGTAAACTTTCCTTAGAAAATTAGTTTCGTTGTAAACTAATTTTCGTTGTTGTTGTTCGCGCCCCTCGCGAACGGCCTTTTAAATGAGGAAATTTCGCAAAACAAAAAATGCATCACTGACAAATGTGTTTCTTCACGTCCATACCAAAAATCAGCCGGAAATTCGGCCAGACGGCCGAAAAATACTGGTTACAGAAAACAGACATACTTTTCTCGCTTATAGGATAGGATCGTTTTCTGTGGGGTTACTTGAGGCGCCACGTATCAATAACTTTAATAGCGGAAACCAGTTTTCATTTCTGGCATATTGAAAGCTCAAAGGCTCATTTCAACTTTATTCAAAATCAATCAGTTTTTTTTTAAATACTCAATGTGCAGCGAAGTCCCTGACATCCGAGGGCATATCCAACGCGCTCGTACTCGCACATCGTCCATCCGGCCTGGTATTGTTCTTTCGTAAGCTGTGATCCCATACTTACCCAAGTGCCACATAGGCTGGTATATCCGGTGTTCACACAGTCCATCATCGTACCAACAGCACTAGGTTTTTTTCACTTTTATTTATATTGAGCTTTAAACCGTACGGGCACAAATTCCTGTAGTCCTGATGGATGGATGCGTTGAAAGCTTGGAAGCACGGGGTAACCGTCGGGTTTTGCTCGTTCTTCAGGAAGCAGGCCATATTGCGGGTGTATACTAAAATGGTAAAAGTATTTTACAGCTAGAGCGTATACCTAAAAGATTACTTACGTGGAAAAATAACCTACCGTCAAATCCTCCTCCACACATGAACTCCAAGTGGCGCATCATATGGATGTAAAGTACGCCAGTTTGCAATGGAGCTCCGCCGGCCTTAATCTTTACAGTAAAAGTCACATTTGCCAAACCGCAATCAGAAAACTGATGTCGAGACACGATGAGTATTCGGTTCTCAAGGTATCGTAATACATTTGACGGGCGCTGAAATCAATATTTTTATGTTGATCGTGTTCAAGACTTACGTGCAAACCTTAACCATACTATCCGTGTCTTTGATGTATTGGCCGACCATATACCAGAGGGTCGAGGCGTTCAGGTAAGTTAGGGTAGTGGGGAATCCGAGTTTCATGTTGAAACCGGCCTGGGAGATTTTGGTAGGGTGGAAGGCAAACAATTTATGTATTAGTATTGTTCATGCCGTCCGATTTGAATGAATATTTTCATATCATACGCACGCACCTGTGCAATAGCCAAATCCTTTGGATCACAATCACGAAAGTCGGCATCCTTGTTAGGATTTACAGCCAATTGGTAGAGCTGTAACAACCGTATTTATGAACTCTAAGCTTCTATATACTTACCTCATCATCCGTTAGCCCCAGCTCCAACGGGCTATCGTTCAATAAATAACCCGCAGCGACCGCCAGACAAAATCCGATACACAGCAGCCAACGCATCTAATAAATGTTTAAATCTCAGCATCTTTAAAAAGCAATTCTAGGCTTAAAATTCAGCAAAACAAGCTCAGCTTGCAAATTTTTTGCTGAAAACGGCACCTAAATAATGGGAACGACTTGGAATGATGTGCCTTGAAAGATGGGCCATCAGTTTTATAGCTAATAAATGCGTGTAGCCCCCGTGTTAAATGGCTGATTAGCCGGGCTGCTCCCTGTTGGCTGGCTGTTTTGTTACAAGAAACCAGGCGTGGCGGACCGAGTCATGGATCAAATATACAAAATCAAGTGCTGGTCGGTGGTCTATTAAAATTTGTTCTTAATTTTAATGACCTTATTGTTGTAATTTTCTATATTGCGCACTTTTTCAAGTATCATGATTTCTTTATTCCAACACAAAAATAGGCACAGGTAGGGGACCAAAGTGAAAAGGTGGAAAGTGAGCGAAATAGATCAAATCAAAATTAAATACAAAGTGTTCCATCAGACTCGACGAGGGAATAACCCTCAAGGGACAAAGTCGCATTTTGAAAAATGCTCAATAAAGGGTTGAATGCCTAATTCCGGACCGTATCGATGAGAAGTAGCGAAGCAAGGAAACATCATATTAGCGTTTGGGAAAAGGGTGAAGGCGGGATGTGCACGGGACGAGTACGACTTGACAATTTACGATTGACTGCAATGAGCTAACATGGAATCAAATACTAGTCATCTAATGAAAGCTTCATCTGGATATGAAATCGTTTGTTTTCTAAAGCTAGACATGGTTCTGAACACCCTGCAGCGCCCGAAGTTTTGATTTTCCCTCGTTGATTTGTTCTTTGATGATAAAACGCTCCTAAAAAGAAAAGATATTATTGATTCTGAAATCAATAAAGAACCTCGTTTATTTTCCGTCTATTATCGCGATATGCCATCCAGAGCTGTTGGGATTCTTTGTCGAGCAGTTCACAGACAGCTTGATCGAGTTCCTTCTCACGTCGATTGTTGATTTCGCTGAAATTCAAAGAATGTTATTGATTAGACGATACATTTTTTATTAAGGTATTTTTTCTTAAAACTTACATCAACCCAGACACATTCACAAGACGATCCTCAGCCCATGCCTTCTGTTGTGCAAGGGATTTCTAGAAGATTTCTATAAATCCTTGGAAACTAACTCATACCAGGCTTTTCTCCGAGGGATTGCTGGACAATTCCTTGGCCAATGACAGCTTCTTGGATTGGAATGTGGCCGCTAGTTCGAAGAGCTTCTCCGTTTGGTCGGCGTGAGATCGGAGCTAACATTGCGGTTATGACGCATAATGATCAATACTACCTTATCAGCCAAATTCGGGTCGACCGCTTCGATCTGGAGTATAATCATTTCTGCCGTTTCCTCATTCGCTACAATTTCTTCCTCAACAGCACCGTGTTCGGCTTCAAGTTGACGAATACGGCTGTCAACGACGACAATGGCCTGGAAAACGCGTTTAGGGTAAAGAAAATAACTTTGAAAATAAGCAGAATAAAAAAAACGCTGAGATTATTGCTTACCTCATTGCGCTTATTCGGCATTGGCACTTTTTCATAGCTGTCATCCAGAGATCGATCCTGAATCTGGCGGATGTTTGTGAATGAGGTGGATGATGGGACGGCTGGTGTCCGGAAAAACTCTTCATCGTTCAGGCAGCTCGTTACGCTGGAGATCATTGATGATAGGGAGGTGGACCTGTAAATCGACTTTAATCTCAAATCAAATAATTTTTTGAGACTTCTAGATTCCGGGTAAATTTATGCAAACTATCCAGTTCAAATAATCACCTCATTTCATTATTCAGTTTCAGCCCTTTCGGCTTCGCGGGCACGGCGGGCTTTTCCCGTTTATAGCTGCTTTCACTAAAATGGGTTAATAAGAAATATATCAAAATAATAAAAACCCGATTGATAAAAAACAAAAGGAAAATATTTCCTTACCGATGGGAACGTTCATCACTGGGAATGGGGTGTACGGCAACGGTGGGCTTGATATTAGGCGAAATGACTGGAGATTCGGGTCCGGTACGAACCTGAAAACCGACATTACGCATAATTTCCGAAATTTTATATTAAATTATGTTTCTTTTGCGACAAAACATAAGATCAAACTGACCGGTGAGGCGTAGTGAATTTGGCTGTGGTTGTTTTGCCGGTCCAGCGGCAAGTTTAGCGATGGTCGAGAATATAGAGAACTCGATGACCGTTGGGCAGGTTTGGGTTCGACCGGTGCGGTGTAGCTGGAAGAATATATTTAATAATATAACGATGGGACGAACTCATTTTTTGCTATAACCTATCTGCTAAATTAAGGCCGATACCTGTTGGTGAACTAACTTTAGGGTAGGATTGATGAAGTTTTACTAATCCCGACAGCCCAGATAAAAATAATCCCAGATTCAGATATCTAAAAAACCATTCCCAATTCTAAACCCAAAAATCGTAGAAGACCCAAAAGCGCGGGTAAATGTTTTGGAAGCAGGGCCCGGTTGGGATATTGTGTGTGCGTGTGAAGCAGGGGGGAGAGGAGGAGGGTCGTTTCGGTGTTCGGTCAGATCGGCAAACAGGACCTTCTTCGGACAGTCTTCGGACCGTCCCTTCATCCGCTTCGCCCACTATTCCCGGGGCTTCAACCAGAATTTTTCAGGAAGGGAATTGCCCCCTAAGCGGGCACTATCGGGAGCCGTCGAATGGCGGCGCACATTGATGAAGTCATGGAAAGGGTCTGGTACGAGGGAAGGAATTGGTACAGGAAGTCTGATTTCGAAAAATCCCAATAAAAAAAATCGCGAAATTCATAATCCCGGTGGCTGAAATTCCAGATACAAAGCACCAAATTCTATGGTAGAATCCGACCAAAAATTACCGTTTGCAACCAAAATTTCGAATTACTAAAGATAGTTGATTTTTTTGGAAGTATAGTTAAATTGTGCTAAAAGGAATGCTAAATACTTACTAAAACATAAAATACGTACTATTACGTTACCAGGCAATATAGACTTATACAAAGAGATATTGAGCTCCTGCGTGTTATCGAATCGATTTAATGGAAAGCCTTAATAGAACCGACGTTCAGTTCTGGACACCAAAAATTTTACGAAGCAACAAAAATATACAAGTCTTAACCATTACCCCAAATGCCCATAAATCCAGTTGAGCATGCCGGAAATGCCGCAAATTTTAGGCGGTGCCAGTTTGCAGCGAGCCCGGATCCAGCCACGGGATTCAGCCGGGTGTATGGAGTATGTCTGTGTCTGTTTCGAGGGTTTTCCCGGATGCGTCGACACAGCCCGGTAATTACCTAGCTAGCCACAGGTAGATAGAGAGTGGGTATTTCGGGGGTAGGGGATGCTGTCAGAAAAAGTCGGTCAGTCCGTGTGGGTGGTTGTGTGTATGTGTAGAAGAGGGCTATGCTGGTAGTCCTGGAGTAGCACTCTGGTCAAGGATCCAGCTCTTTGAAGGGGGAGCGACAGCCTGCGACCATTCTATAGCATGGATTGTTTGCCACGTTTCGCGGGAAGCGCGCCTTGCTGCGCCGCCTGAAGGGGCGTTAGGGGGTAAACACTAGTTTACGCGCGTAAAGGGTAGTCAGGTGGATGGTGAGAATAGGATTGGAATGTGGCGGAAACCGGGTTTGGTGATAGGTAAGACGTACTATCAAAGTTATGGATAAAATTTCTTTTACTATCTGTTCCCATATTTGCCTTTTTAAGGCTCAGGTAAACGGGTTCCGTTGCCGGAAAAACTCATATCTATGCGCAAAAAAAAATTTATTAGACTTAATCCGCTTTTTTTATCGACTGGTTTCTCCACTATACTAACCGGTGTCCGGTTAAATAAAACGTACTATCAAAGCTACCAGCCTACAACTATTTATTGAGAAATAATGCCATAATTTTAATTATTAATTTAAACTACCGTTTCTCAGGCTCCGGCGATCGTTGGCTCAAAGGCCATGTAATGATGAGCGGCAAATCATAAACCTTTTTGATGACCATCGAGATCTTCAACAATAAAAGTCGGGGAAGAACAGTGAGAAAAGAATGAACAGCGAACGATCAAGACGGATGTCCCGAACGGTTCAATCAAAAAAAAAAACAAACATATGTGATGGTGACTAATGGAGAAAGAATGAAGCAACCGGGTGGTTTGATGCTATTCAAGCTTTTTTGCAAGGGAAAAGTATTTAAAGAGCAATAAAACAACTAAAGAGCCAGAAAGATAGCAATTTTAGCTTTAGTTTGTCAAACCCAAGGAATTTTCTGGCAAACACCCTCGAAAATGTATTACTAACTCGATGTTTTTGCATTGACTAACCGATCCAATCATCGAAATTAATTTTGATAATAAAATTTAATAATCTGAGCCTAAAACAGAAATTTGCAGCTCAAAGCGCCCAAAAATTCGCGGGCATTTTTTATGGGAAAAAGTGACCCGGAGCTCACAGCCGGGTACTTGGTGCCCTTTATCAAAGAGTAAACATAGACCCCGTCGACACGGGGGTTCTTACTTTTCGGAAAGAGATGGTAAACCAACGCCCGATTATAGGGGGTCCTTGGCAGGCATGTGGCCTGGAAATTGGGGGCGGATGATAAGCCCTGGATTGTGTCAAATTGCAAACAGCCACTGGGGGGACATGTTACGTTATACGATTTTTGGGGCGGAAACTGGGTGGAGTTTCGTGGAGAATGGATCAGGGTCGAATTACAGGCTGTCTGAAAGTTATTCGCAGATATTTTAATGCTAATTTTTCTTATGGTCTTGGTTGGGTTTTTACCATTTAATGAGGGTTTTCTAAGCTGTTCAAGAGGTATTAAGTGAATTTCAGAGAGAGAGAGAGAGAGAGAGAGAGAGAGAGAGAGAGAGAGAGAGAAAGATCGATATATGGGAGAAATGGTTATATAATATTATAATGAATGGAATAAAGAGACTTGATTTTTAGCTTTTTGCAAATCGCAAAAATGGCATGTAAATAGTTCCAATTTACGTTAGCCCGCTTGCTAAATGGTCCCTTCAATAAAAGTGGTTCCTTACAAGTTAAAAGCAATCTTTTAAACGTTATGCGGATAATTTTTTCGAGACGATCCAGAAAATTAGGAGAATTTCCGTGACAAGCCAATCGCCGCACTTAACAAGGGGGTGAAAGCGATAATCTCGTAAGCGTGGAGCGAAAGTCGAGATGGGTGATCGGTGTGCGGAATGGCGGGTGAAAAGACGGACGTGTTCAAAAATAGGGTCAAATTGGACTGGGCGCCAAGGAGGGAGGTGATGGTGGAAAAAGCGTCGACACCGATTCATTTACCAGCCCTTTTCTCCCGCAGTTTTCCCTCACTCATGCTATATTTGAAAACATTAACGCATGTCCTGGGTGAAGGTGAGGGGTTCGCCGAACTTTCGTAACTGTGTCAAGTATTTTTAGGTATGATGTATGCAAAAATACGCGTTCTCACGTCACCATTAACTGACACCCTCAAATGATTTATATTTAGGTTGCTTTCAAACCATAATTTCCCGGTTCAACCCGCCCACCTCTCAGAGTGAACCCCACCCAATTGACCCTTGTCATTTTCTTATCGGCAAACGTCATAAATGCCGAGAAAACAGCCTAAGCCCAAAAATTCCCTTCATAACTCTAGCCTCTCGAGTTTGGGAAGAGACATTAGAACTCACCGCGACATCGGATCCGGTTGTAGGTCGGGAAGGATTGATTTATAGGCGCCGCTGTCGATGATACGACTACCGAATTTGGTGGGGACATCGTCGGATTGAGACGGTGCTGGGGAGGGGGAAGAGGAATATGAGGAGGATTGCGAGGAGTAGGTCGAGCTGGAATTCGAGCTTTATTTAATGAAATGTAACAGCAAAAAGTGCCAGAATTTTTCTCAAGCTTGACAAATTACTGCTAAACTGTAGGCATTTAAATAAATTCAATAAATACAATTAAGTTTACCTACCTGTAGGAATTCGCCGATTGGCGTTCAAAACTCAATGAGGGAGCGGGTCCCAAGGAATGGTTGGAGGAATAGCCCGATGAGTAGGAGGCTTGCTGCTTCTAAAAAATTCGTAAGTATCGTTTTCTAAATACGTGTAGGATTACTAAAATCATCCCGAATACTAAAATGCTCACAACCTTCTTAAGAAAAATATACTAACCTGATGTACAGTTGGTGGAGGTGGTTGGGCCGGCATTTCGTCTACAACTTCTTGACGGCTATTCTGCAGGAATGGTGAAGGACGCGAAACGCTAAAATAAAAATATACAATCTTTATCAGAAAAATTAATTTTTCTAATGTAGCATGCCCAAAATTGGTGTTGGATGGGGTGGGAAGGGGCAAGGGATTGGATGTGTTGCAGCAATTATCATAGCTCCCGACCGGCCTTGCTCCTCCTCCATCCTTTTCCTCCTCCTTCTTCACCTCATCCTCCTCATCCTCTATCCACCATGAGCGACACCCCAGATACGCGGGGAATGCCGCCCACCGGATAAGGAGCTATGGAATGTGGCTGGGGTACGGGGCTGGGAGAAGGCTGTCTCCCCATCCCACCAATTTGCATAGCTGGATTTGCAAATTTTGCAAATTCTAGGAACATTTCTAGCGACAGCTTGCAAGTGAGCTCTCGGTTAAATCAGCTAAAATTTTCAAAGTTGTTGGCAAAACTTTTAGACAACAGTATATCATGTCATTTTAGATTTAAATCTGCATCAAAACAGTTTTTGGCTTAAACGGACCTAAGTTTGAAAAAGGAACTTTACCCCAATGCGAAAAAACCACGACTCACCGCTCCTCTGCCCGCTGCCGAATTTTCCGTTTGGCCCCAGAGGGGCTACGATGAAGCATCTGCGGCAAATCGTGGTTGAGGATCACCGTGCGAGATGGCTACAAATATATTGATTATTAATTCAAAATAACTAAAATTAGGATTTCAAAAATAGACAGAAACTAGCAATAAGTTGGAAATTAGTAGTTTATAAATGATTTTAGCATCCAGTTTAGCTAACTCTGCTTGTAGTATCCAAAACAAAGGTGTCAAAAGAAAACGGTTATCCTCAATCAGAAATGATCGAAAAAATTTCTGATTTAAAAGCAAAAAGCTGTTCGGGACTATCACTTTCAAAGGGTTCCGCGGCTCGATTGAAAAGAAGGGGGCCGCGGGGGGAAGCGAGGCCGTCCGCGATTCGAAAAAACAGACCCCCGTTTCCCGCATTCAATGAGCGCCTCCCAGTCGAAAGAAGAAAGAGGTTTTCGAGGGTTTTCTTTATGGGTTCCAAGCCCGCTTTGAATTTTAGGTTCCAAGACCCGCCCGGGTACCTTGCTTCCTGAATCCTCAGGCATTGGGTCTTGATTTGCATAATATAATGGAAAAAAGGGAGCAGGGCGGCCGCGCGTAATTAGCACAAAAGAGGACCCATGGTGGGGTTGGGACGGATGTTTGTCGTGCGGACTTTCGGGTGACTGGGCCACCGTGCTGTTGCACGTGGCTGAGTCATAGGAATGGGGGAATAGAAATGGAACGAAGAAATAGTAGAAGATGGGCCAGCAGCTGGCTGGTTGGTTTGGGGGAAGGCAACAGCAGGATTAACAAGCTTGCCGAGGTCACCAACCAAAAAAGGGGCGCTAGGGAGCAGCTGGCATTTAATGGTTGGGAACCTTGATATTTTTCAAGATTAAAAAGGAGAGGCGGCTGCCCGTCTGAATGGGAATTTTCTATGCTAATTATTGGCAATTTTGGTACAGACGGGTTTGAAGGAATGGTGCAAAAAGTGTCGGAGAATGCTAGGGGTAACTGCACTAGTGATAGCCGTTACAATAGGCGAAACTTCAACAAAGCAAAGACACAAAAAGCAAATGAATCTGTCGAGTTAACGCGACAACTATTAACTTGCGGAACTAGCTATTATTTGGAGAAAAAATTTTAAGCAAAAATTACTGTAAGCTCAGTAATTTGCAAAGTTGCAAGACATTTCCGAAACATTCCGAATCTCAAGCGTTTTATAACCCGAAAACCATACCCCCTCCTGCCCTCCCTCTTTCCCTTACGTTTCACATTTCCAATATGACCTAAAATGAGTCACCCTCCCCTACCTCAAATTCAAGGTCGCACAGTCGTCTCCAGAAGGTGGGAATGTGTGATATCCAAGAATGAGGTGAGGAAAGGTAGAGAGGATGGGGAAGGAAGGCTTCTTCCAACCCATTGTTTTCACTAGCAATATAACATGGCTCTCCACCAAGCATGGGCGCAACCTGTTCCCCCTTCGCAAGCCAACGCCACTCCAAATAAGCCTACGGCTGCTTACCCACCAGCCGTCACCAACTTACTCGAGATTACAGAGTGAGAGTGGATAACTGGGAGAGAAGTAAGTTTTGGGATTTTAAAAGGGTGATCGATACAAAAAAAATAGCTTTTACTTTTAAGCGGATTGCTTGCTCAATTACTTAAGAACCGAAAAGCCTGACGGGCTAGAGACCGAATTCGAGTTAATTCGAGTATCGAGAAAGTAGAAAAAAAAATGAGTTTTTGGCAGGATTAGTCTATGAAAAATGAACCCCCGCCGTGATACATGCGTAGGAAGTTAGAATAAACGAGTTAATCGCCACATCTGAACACAACTAACCACCGGTGGCTCGCATTTTGCAGATAGCTGAGTAATCGTCGTCAAAACGACAGACTGAAGCAGCATGTCGAAACCGAAATTCGAGTCGATGGCGCGCGGAATATAGTAGCTGAATCGAGAATGAGAATCGATGAGCCGGGCGCTGGCTAGGCACTTGCAAGCAGCAAGGAAAAAAAGCGTTCGCAGTTGTCGAAAATTAATAAAGCGAGTATATGTAGACTAAGTTCGAAGTAGGGAACGGGAAATTGCAGACGAGGCGTAGGTTGGTGTGAATGGTAGTGGGGGATCAAGACGAAGTCGAGAATAAGACAGTGTTCGTCCCGCCACTCGTATCCGTGGGGGTCGGGGGTCGCGAGGGGGGCCGAGGATGCGGAGATGACGTCTGGAGTGGGGGCAATGGGCCCGGAATATCATGTCAAGTGGGGGGGCTGGAACCTGTGGTGTGTTGGAACGCTTCTACCGCCAATGTCTTCACGCGCTGTCATCTCCAGAAAGAGTTACAAGGGACTTAAGGCGGCAAAGCGCTTTAGAACATTAATAATAGCGTATTTGTCTGGTCGAATTTTCCATTCACTCTGAGGGGGATTTCATTATCGGTGGGCTTCTAACGAAGGGGCATTATATATGTCAATCGAAACCCAAAAATAAGAGGCAGGATTTTGACAAATTCCATCGGTTTTTGCGAATTTATAGTTTCAAACCGTTTCGAATTTTTTAATAATGTCGTCAAGGCATAGGCAACACTTCTATTCCATTCCTAAATCCTAAATGCAAATTTTAGGATTTTACAAGCGAAATGATTCGAATACTACTATGTCGTTTCCAATAGGATCCGTACAAAAACGCTGTTTTCCCCTAAACCACCGCCAGCACACGATCCGACAATAATCCACCGGTTCGCGGGCGCTCGGCTCGGTTTATAGGTGAAAAGGGGATCGGCGAGGAAAAGGTGCGCCATTGGGTGCAATCAAAAACGAACGTTTTGTGAACGCCAGGAAAAATAATCGGTACCAAAGTCTAAGTTAAAACACTCTTTACCGCGATTTTGAATGCATGAAAATATAGGCTAGGGTAAGAGAGATGGATCGAAGGAGTGATCAACCGGTGGCCACCTGGTGCTCCTCAGAGCTCGCGCCCCTCTCTTGGACGCCAGGAATCCCAAGGTCAGGAAGGCATGCTCAGTGTCACCAACCCTTCGTAAAAGGTATACAGAAAAGGGGGAGGCCCTCGCCTGGCGCCCATTTCCTTTTTTTAACATAAAAAGTGGATTGGGCAGGAAGGCTTGGGAAGATCGGTATTAAATGGTTTGTGTGCAAGGATTTCACGGATGGAAGATCCGAGGATGTGGATTTGGCTAGTTGCACTCAACGTAATTACATTAGATAATGGAGGTAAAATACTATTTATATATAGGCTAATTATAGCTGTAAATTAATTAACAATCTAGGTACGTTAATTAATGCAAATCAAGACTTTATTATTATAACTAATAAAGTAAAGGCAAGCCAACCTCAAACTTCTTAAAGCCACTTCCCATCCCATTATGAGGGCACCCTTCCCCCCAAGAAATTGTTGCCAGTCGGCCGGAAAGTCGAGGTTACCACATTGAAGGAGTGCGAATAATGCGCCCTTGGGGATACGGCACTACAGGCCACCTTTTAGCGCATAGGTTGCAATAATTGCAGCCGCGAAGGAGGTGCCACAAAGGAATAAAAGAGAGGTCTAGAGTACCGTCATTTGACCTGGAATAGGAGTTGCCCATAATTTCTGGGTGTAACGGTCAAGTATTATTGGGGGAAGAGTTGGTCATGAAAAGCCAGAGAAAATCTAGAATCTAGAAAAGTAAATTCCAGAACCGCAGAAACGTCTCCTCGGTGTTCGATGGGAATACAAAGTGGAATGGATACAGGAGAATACAGTGCCGAAAGGATGACTCGGCACACAAAGACTTTTTGGGAAAACTTTCGAAATGGCGGCCTGTGCCCTGGATCGGCGATGGAGGTGCCCGATAAGGATGTGGTTGATCGAGTAGTAGGAGGTACTCTTGTGTATTTTGCACAAAGTTTACGTTCGGATAAATCTGATTTTTACTAAAAATAAAATGTTTTCTCAAAGCTTGAATAAAAAATTTAGCAACATATGCAGAATCTGAAAAATTCGTTAAGAAGTTTTTGAGAGGAATAAAGGAGAAACGCGTATCTTGAACCTGGCAAAAACGCCAGTATATCTTCAATAATTATTAGGGGTTTTTAGTAATGATCTTTTAACCAAAACCTGAAGAGAGAACTGCTAGAATCTTAATAGCCAAAATTTTATAAAAATGCAAAAAACGAGTGCTGGTTTGAATTATGTTTTTCAGGTTTGGATGGCAAAATCTAAATTAAAATCATGATGCTTGGCACTAGCGCCAAAATTAATTTGCATAAAAATGGTACAATACAGGCAAACAAATATCACTAGTGAAATTTCACTGATAGGCGCTGCTGTTCGGTTAAAGGTATGCGTTCCGTTGCTGGGTCTGAAGACGGCTGGTGGGTATTGGGCCCGGTGGTGTGTGTGGTAGCTTGCTTTGTTTGGGGGGTGGGTTGAGAAAAGGTAGCCGAGACCTCTGTTGGTCAGTGCCCAGAGGGAGCATTTGGTGCTGGACCGAGCGAGGTGACCCTGGATGGGGACGAAGAATCGATTGGGGAAGGGCACCAGGTGAGAGCCCCGTTCCTTGCTAGCTCTCTATGACTCATAACACCCTTCGACACCTACCAATTGTGTATTAGGGTATTGGGGGAGGGGGGGACGACGACGAGATTAGTGAGGGGGAGGGGGTGGGGCTGGTACGTAATAGTAAAAAAAAATGAAAAAGCTGATAAGTACATCGATCCTAAGGATAATTGGCTCCATAGCATTTTTACACACCATTTCTGAAATCTGGACGTACGTTACGCTACGATATACACAGAGTCAAAAAAGACTGCCCCCAGCAGGATCCGGAAAGTATCCGATTTTTTTATGATCAGTTATCAATTGAAAGCTTTCAAAGACGCGAAGAAGTATATTATCTATAATTTTTTATATTTTGCTAATCCTTAAACAATTTGGGGCAGATTTTAACCAAAATGACCAGGCTTTGAGTAAATGTGATAATCGCAAAAATGCATCATTGGCATACGGTAGTGTCAATAGTTTCCTACGGTAATATTTCTCCAAAACGGCTACAATAAAGAAAAGGCATGACATGAAATCGCAATTAACACTGAATCAATAACTTTCTCGTTTCTGCCCTACCCCATGGCTATGTTTCCCAATTTGCATATCCAATTTCAATGTCCCGGCAAAATTTTAGGTACCCGAAAGCGTATTCGAAACCTACGCTAGTATTGGTAATCTTCGCGATTGTTTCGCTAGCTTTATTCGTCCAAAGAGCTCTCTGAATACTCAACCGCATGGCATATAAATTTTCGGCTGCGTGGGTGGCCGATCGGAATTATGAGTCACCCAACCAGTCACCTAGTATAGTTGCCTAGCCGCGATTAACATATTATTACTCCCAAAATATGGCTGTACAATACAGAGCAAGCAAAAACCGTTGAATAAAACCAAATCAGAATAACTCACCATAACCTGCTTGTAAAACTTCTCGCTGGCCGCCCGGTTGTGCTTGGCCGAAGTGAGCGTATCCGTGTCGTAGGCGCACGACATGCTGGCTGAAAAAGCTTTGTATTTAGATAGCGAACAGAAAAGTGATATCAAAAAGAAATCAGGAGTTATCGATGCAAATCGTAAAAAGTGGAGGGTGCATCCGAGAGGAGAAGCTGGCCAATTTCAAAAAAAGGGGATGGGACCAGGGTGATAAGGCAGGAATTCAAATGGGAATGAGTCAGCTGTGTTGGGCTTGTAGGTTTGCCTACAGGTTATGATTATTTAATAGAATATGGTTTACGAAAAAGGTACAAACGGAATAATTATTGTTGTGCGACACATGATGGCTTTTGATTCATATGATACTTTTTCGGCGGAATAGAGCAAAAACTTTCATTCTGCCCTGCTCAATCCTGAAATAACACGTCAAATAAAAATGGGCAATGTGTACACTATATGCTAACAAAAACCATTCTATTTTTAATAAAGTCTTTTTGCGTCGGTCTTCTCCTCCATCCGACAACAAAGCCTTTCTTTGCCTAGGATCGGCCGGCCGTCCGCTAATCAACTGAATCATTTTTGGCTAGTCACCCCGGGCGTAGCCCAAAGTTGATTTAAGCTATACTGTACTACATTTATACTGCACTCAAGGATTCAAACGACTACATCTAGTAAATACTACCTACCATATCAAGTTATCATGAATGCAGAAAACACGACGTCAAAGAACTTTTGACATGTAAAATGCCTAAAGCCTCGGGGTTACCCCCAATAGCTTTCCACATTTGAGCACAAACCAAACGAAGGCGGCAAAAAATTTGGGTTGATCCGAAAATTGGTGGCTTAGAGGGTATTGGAAGGGGATGGTAGGGGAAAGATGGGAAGCGCGACAGCTCGCATTTCGCTCAAATTCGATCGAGTCTGGATATCCGGGAGCCACGGGGTGGATGCGGGTCGATGATGAGGGAAAAGCCGACAAAAATTCGTGGCCAGTTTCGGATGGGTGGTGGGAGTGAAATTTGCAGCTGCTCATCGTATCATCGTGCGGTCGCGAGCCATGGGGTACAGATAGAATAGATAGATGGAATGACAGAGACAGAGAAACAGAAGAGAGGCTGGTGCCCGTACCAAATGATATGTGCATAAGGGATCGGACTCAGAAGGGGGGAGGGGCAGGACCCTCTCTAACCCCACTGGGTTTTGCATCCGGCTGCATAGGACACCAATCGTTCAATAGTTTGATGACACCAAGGGGGAACCATTTGTTGTGTTGTGACAGCCGGGGGTGATAAGGGTGTCCGAACGTGATATAGGTGCTGGGAACACAGCCATATCCCGCATTTTTGGATGGTTGTGATAGATAGAGAAGAAATGCGCAGAATACAGCTGTTTGCCAGACAGTTTTAGAAACTCTTCAAGGTTCTGGCCCACAATGGTTGCGAAAAAATGAATGTATCGAAGGGCTCAAGCTGTGAATGTTGCGTGTGGGGTCAAACTCGCCTAAATCGGCCCTAATTCAAAAATATAATTCCCTTTAAAAGTTCAAGACTCGCGAAAATGACGCTAGCGTGGATACCTATAAATCCGGTGTGAGGATAAACTGTTAATTAGCATTTAAAGCAAAGTCCTTAAAGAAATGCCCATTTCTCGTTGGCAGACCTGGTAGCCCGAAATGTGGCGGCGGTGTCAATAGGTCGGCAGCGTCTCAAAGGAAATGGTGGGCGTTGAAGGTGGGGACCGGTAGGCCCTGACCTCCCTTTAACAACACAACAATTGGGTACCACCCCGACATAACCAGAATCTACACAAAAGGGTAGGTCCTTAACACATTGAGAGCAGGAATTTGGTTCTTATTGGTAATGAAATAGTTTCGAGTTAAGAGGAATAGTTCGAGTTAAGTTCGAAATTTAAAAATAGTGATGCAAATATTATTTGAAATGAAGAAAAATCGGCATGGAAGGTAACGAAACCGCAAATATACCAAATGGCGATCATGAGCCTTTTTTAAAATTTATTCTGGACCATGCAGAACTATATTACGCGTCTTCGCTAATAGAACGCCCTAATTATTTCAAAAGAATATAAGTTCACCTCTAATCGGAGTCATTGCGAAAAATAGAAACTGGGCACCTTGGTTGAAAAGATACAGTAACCAAGCTGTCAATTGCGCCAATCGGCTTCAGACGGAATCACCCAGTTTTTTACTACCACCAACTGCACATGGCCGTGAGATCCAAAGATCAAATTGACAAACCGGTATCGATGAACCGCGTGTGCCATCCATCCCCCCTCCAATTCCATTCTTTGTCTTTTCTCCTGCTACCAAAGTCTTTCTCGCTAGGGCCCCCCTCCTCGGGGCCCTCGAATACAACAATACCCGATCCGCTCTCGGGCGAACCGGCAAACTGCCCCTCATGGCAAACACCCAGGCCAAAGAAGAAGCCAGCTCGTACCAGCCGAGCCGGTTCCTGTTTTCGAAAGGTAAACAAGGGAGGAGGCGAATCATTGGATCAAATGATCAAAGAAACGGGTAAAATTAACGCTTCTGCTATTTTCCCACCATTTGAAAATCTTCGTAAACTTTGAAAATACGGAATATTAATATCAAAAATGCGAACTGCGAAGCCGCGTTAAATCCTATCCTATAAGCGAGAAAAGTATGTGTGTTTTCTGTCCGGGCGGTTTCTCAGCCGTAAGACCGAATTTCCGGCTGATTTTTGGCATGGATGTGGAGAAACACATTCGCCAAAAACGGTTTTTTGGGTTTTTCGAAATTCCTTCATTTAACAATTTTACAAGCAAAAATGTAAAAAATCCTTAACAAAGTGGGAGACAAGCCGTGGTGTTCAGGCCATAACTCGAAGCCCTGACCGAATTTCGGTCTATAATTTGGACCACTTATGTATTCGGTGGTGGGGATCACGCGCATCATATTATCTTTACAATTTAGTTGCGTATTCAGGCTCAAAAATGGAACTTTGTAAAGTGACCAGTAGGCCTCCCTCCCGGAATCATTGGGGCGCCCTTTTCTTTTCCGCCTGCCCAGGACACAAGAGGCCTTTCCCGCTGCCCGATCGCATCTCCCCCGTGGTTTAGTGGAACTGCGCTCGGCCTACCACGCGAATGGTGGCGGTTTCGGATCCCGGCGAAATATAACGTTTTGCTTTTTGGTAGTTCAGCAACAAAACATATTTCTAGGCTCTAGGTGTGCGAGAGGTGAGGTGAGGTGGGCACTGCGAGGTTTAGGCCTGGCTCTCGCTCTAGCGCCGCAGGCCCAAGAAAAGGCCCTTGGTCCAGGCTCTCGCGCCGCAGGCCACCGCAGGCTCAAAGATTCTGCGAAAAGCTGGGTCTGGCGCCTCAGGCCACAGCATCGGTCCTCTAATCAGGCTCCGCGAACATTGCGGCCGAATTTTGCGGCGTGCACTTTTGCGGCGCGAACTTTGCGGCGCGAACTTTGCGGCCGAAGATTGCGGCGCAACAGATATTAATGGAATTAATTTAAATTCAGTTTTTCTTTTGAGTTCAAAATCAGATTTCAGAGGAGTTTCAGAAATTTAGAATCAGAATCACCAGTTTTGTTTTTGGGTGCTAATGCACTTGGGAGGGGGCAGCCGGATTTTGACTACAAGACGCTTCAAATGCCAGTTTTAAACTCGAATCCTATGGAAAAGCTAAGCTAAGCTTAAGCCTAGGCTTAGCTTCATACAACCGCAGTCTGCGCTTAGCTTCAGCCAAGCTAAGGTTAGCCCTAAGCTACCCCTTAAATGACAACATATCGACCTCGTAAGGCAATTTGAAGCTCAAGATGCTTAGCTATATTTCCAGAAAACAAAGCATATATCTGAGACGACTAACCCGAGGTCATTCTTGACGGCCGTCCAGCATTTTACAAGCTATGCGGGCCGTTTTCACTATGGGAATGCGCCCGATTTTATCTAGGGAATGCCCGGTGTAATGGCTTGCCGTTCTATCGCTTTCGCAAAAAGGTGAAGCACACGTCGAAAAGGTTCTGCAAACGGAAACAGGAAAAGGCCGTGACAAGCCAAAGATAAATATTATATTTGAGTCTATACGGAGATCGATTAAATAAAAAATCCTAAACATTTGTTGACTAATCGTAAAAGTTATTGAAAGCATATTTAGCATATTTCTAGCGAAGTGTTTATGAAGGCATCGCTCGAGGGCGGGTAGAAGCTGATGGTTTGCCCACTCCAACCGTCCCCAGCCTAACCTGGAGGGCTCTCCGCCCCTCAAATTCCGTGCATTTCCTATGACTGACAATAGTTGCCGACTACAGTATTGAAGGCCAATCTTCGAAAACAAAAGTAATGCCTGGGACGCCGTGGCTCGGACTCTAAATTTTAGCCAAAACCATCCATGCGAATTAGGGCAACCAGGGCAACCATTTGGAAAAACGCCGGTTTTGGTCTGCAAAAAATGGTGCTAGCCAAAGATTGAACAGAATGGGATGGGTGAACCCATTTTGAGCCAAGGGCGACCCGCAAGAATGGTCGGCAGATCAAAAAACAAGGAGCTCGGCATGGGAGGGAGGGATCGGGGTCAAGTTTGCATAAGGGTTCATCCCTGTATGCTTTGCATCTTTTGGAACTTGGGTTGAATGGAGGATACTCAAGATATTAAAGATGAAATGTTCCCTAAAACAATTTATTATTGGCAGGTGAAGGGGAAGGCGCTCGGGCTTTCGGGCTAAATCGAAAAAAGCCCAGCTGGCGATTGGATCTGGTGGATGAGCTTGTCGGCGCCAGTCGGGTGGTCAATTTGGATGGGGGAGGATGGGTCGAGATTGAAATGAGGATTTCGGACGACAGCCGGCGGGAAGCTGGCGGCGACATCAAGTGCTTCTCGACTTTTCAGCTGCCTTTTCAAGGTAACAAGGAAGCAGGAAAGCAAAAATTAGCTCCTTCGTAACACCAAACTACGACCTACTGGCTAAAACTTCCTAAAGCCTGGATATCCCCGGCTTGATTGATCCGCTGAACACTTGAATATTAACATTTCAATAATTCTAACTTCCATTTGGTGCATGTAAAAATTAGACTCCAAATGATAGATTTAATAACCGCATCTATTTCTCGGTTGCCAATCACCACAAAAAGGCGATGCCGTTAGCACCCAATATGAGCGCGTGTACATAAAGACCTTATTTAGCCAACTCTGCATGCATGAAAAGGGCAGTCATGCAGGGCGCAACCTAAGGCTTCATATTTGCTTAGCCCATGATTCAGTACCATTGTCACAGCTAGGCGACTCACGAAAATTTCGACTATGGGCTAAGAAAGCCGAGTTCCTATGGAAAATTTACACAAGGAATCCAGTGACAACGTTAAAGGGATGCACTTAGCAGAAAATTGAGAGTGAAAATGAGCGCAGCGTATTGCATTCGAAACGGGTGCAATGCATTTTACTACCATCCCGAGCCACTGGAGGCCTTTTTGTGGGTAGTGCGAACTACCCATTAGAGCGGATGAACCGCGTGCGCCCGTTTTCCAGGCAGCGCCGTCCCTATTCACATGCATTCGAGTTCGCAAAATATAGACCCACGCAAATCCGAAAAAGAATGAAAAATATGTGTATGTCTGGCGGACCTCGGATTTTATCTTTCTTTTGGCAATTTTCAGGTTCGTTGACAAAATACCGGTCTAACTAGGGAACTGCAAATAAAGAACCGAGCAAACCGCTTAGCAAAAATATGGATCTGATAGAGTCGGCGACGGGGATTCCGAATCTCTTGTCAGAAGTTTTCCACTACTTTAAAAAATTGGGCATAGGTTTGGTAAAAAAAGCACGAGTACCGTATTTTAAGTACTCGGCTTGAATTTATCAAAGCAAAAAAGAATTTTTTATTCCCAATAAAAAAAATCGTTTCTTACTGTATTTTTCTTAGTTTTAATCTAATTAAAAAAAATTGGGCATAGGTTTCGTAAGAAAGCACGAGTACCGTATTTAAAGTACTCGGCTTGAATTTATCAAAGCAAAAAAGAATTGTTTAATTCCTAATCGATATCGATGGGAAGTGCACGACACCGAGAATCCTCATCCCAAAGAGGATTGCGTCTGGCGGCAAATGCTACTCGGACCGCGGCACACCGGCAGCAACGACGCCAGACGGCCGCTGCGCGCGCAGGTGCTGCTCGGAATCCGGATGCGTTTGCCCCCATCCACTATCTTGGCAAGCCGGACATACCTTGCAGTTGCTGTGGCGCATCGCATTGCGCAGTCGAAACGAAATCCGCGAGCGGCAGTTTCCATTCGTGTTGTGGCCATGGCAAAACCGCTATTTCGTTGTTCGACAATTTCCCCCAAGAACTGGAAGATCTTTACAAAGGGGATACTCGAGAATCGAAAGATTTTCGGGCAAACATTCGAAATTACAATAGCGGTCTAGCTATGGCTTCAATGACGGCCCAAATGGATGCTCCGCCCGGAAGAGGTCCGCGGCCTTATCTGATCCATGGAGCAGTGTACCATTTGGTCGGCCCTATGAGACCACAGCCTGGAGAGCAAGCCCAGTATGCCCAGATCTATATTATGGACACCGAGCAAGCGGCCAACGAGCTTGCCAAGGTACACGTTCCGCGCGACTAATCTTTTCCTTCGTTCTCTGTATTTGTACAAGCTCAGGTTTTAGAACAGGCGCGGGTTCTATATGCTGTCGAGGCACCCAAAGCTTCGAAGAATCAGGGCCCAGCGTTTGCCACGGGTTCGCAAAGAAAAATCCCGAGTCAGACAGCTTCTTTCCCGTATGGAGCGTACCGGTCGAGTTACTGCTGGTATTCGGCACCGAAGTTTAGTAAGAAAGCACGAGTACCGTATTTCAGGTACTCGGCTTGAATTTATCAAAGCAAATTAAGGCTTATTTAATTGCCAATAAAAAAATCGTTTCTTACTGTATTTTTCAAAGTTTTAATCTAATTTTAAAAATTGGGCATAGGTTTAGTAAAAAGCACGAGTACCGTATTTCAGGCACTCGGCTTGAGGTTATCAAAGCAAATTAAGGCTTCTTTAATTCCTAATAAAAAATCATTTCTTACTGTATTTTCAAAGTTTTAATCTAATCTTAAAAATTGGGCATAGGTTTGGTAAGAAAGCACGAGTACCGTATTTCAGGTACTGGCTTGAATTTATCAAAGCAAATTAAGGCTTATTTAATTCCTAATAAAAAATCGTCTCTTACTGTATTTTTCAAAGTTTTAATCTAATTTTAAAAATTGGGCATAGGTTTAGTAAGAAAGCACGAGTACCGTATTTCAGGCACTCGGCTTGAATTTATCAAAGCAAATTAATTCTTAATAAAAATTCCTAATAAAAAAA
>JBBGBA010000434.1:0-49633 GCA_038088335.1 Mesorhabditis sp. LJ9110 | reverse complement strand
GCTCCTGAGAAAAATCGGTATGCGCGCATACCAACATTTCTGTGGTGAGGTTAGAGTCTCGTAGCCGCTCCTGAGAAAAATCGGTATGCGCGCATACCAACATTTCTGTGGTGAGGTTAGAGTCTCGTAGCCTCCTGAGAAAATCGGTATGCGCGCATACCAAATTTCTGTGGTGAGGTTAGAGTCTGTAGCCGTTCCTGAGAAAATCGGTATGCGCGCATACCAACATTTCTGTGGTGAGGTTAGAGTCTCGTAGCCGCTCCTGAGAAAAATCGGTATGCGCGCATACCCAACATTTCTGTCGCCAGTTAAAGCTGCAGGTTCGGGCTGAGAAAATCGGTATGCGCGCATACCAACATTTCTGTGGGGTTAGAGTCTCGTAGCCGCTCCTGAGAAAAATCGGTATGCGCGCATACCAAATTTCTGTGGTGAGGTTAGAGTCTCGTAGCCGCTCCTGAGAAAAATCGGTATGGCGCGCATACCAACATTTCTGTGGCAGGTTAGAGTCTGAGTCGCCCTGAGAAAACTCGGTATGCGCGCATACCAATATTTCTGTCGCCACGTTAAAGCTGCAGGTTCGGGCTGAGAAAACTCGGTATGCGCGCATACCAACATTTCTGGTGAGGTTGAGTCCGTAGCGCTCCTGAGAAAAATCGGTATGCGCGCATACCAACATTTCTGTGGTGAGGTTAGAGTCTCGTAGCCGCTCCTAAGTATGTTGTTTTCTGTGCAGCCGATTTTCGGCCGCAGGCCGAATTTCCGGCTGATTTTTGGCATGGAGGTGGAGAAAGACGTTCTCTTTATAGGCATTTTTTTGTTTTTCGAAATTCCCTCATTTAAGGATTTTACAAGC
Organism: Mesorhabditis sp. LJ9110; assembly: GCA_038088335.1. Classification (NCBI taxonomy): domain Eukaryota; kingdom Metazoa; phylum Nematoda; class Chromadorea; order Rhabditida; family Rhabditidae; genus Mesorhabditis; species Mesorhabditis sp. LJ9110. Next base: position 48,780 of record JBBGBA010000434.1, on the reverse strand, counting down.
AAAATAGTGAAAAACCCTTAACATTTTGGCAAAAAAGGTTTGTTCAGAGGATATCTCGCGATCCAAAGGAATTCAGCGTTAATTTTTGGAGGGCAGATTGAAAATTACATTCTCCTGTGATATAATTCTGGGTTTTGGCAGTTTTTGTAATCTAAAATTTTTATGAGCATTTTTCCAAAAGTCCTTAACAAAATGGGCCGAGAGCCGTGGTGTCCGGGGCATAACTCGAAGCCCTGATGGAATTCCGGGCTGAAATTTGGACCATTTCGGCAATCAAAAGTGGGGATCATGCGCAAGTAGTTGGTTTTTGAAAATATTGTAGTTTAGTTGCATACAATGCAAATTTGTAAAATTGGTTTTTGCCTGCTCTCGGGCTCAAACGTGAGTTATTGGCAGACTGAAAGATAGAGCAGAATGTGCTAAATCTTTCCCTTTTTAAATTTTTAAATTTGGTTGAATTTCCGGGGCGATAGAGCCGTTTTTGTTTAGGAGAGGGCCGCCCTTTTGGGGCGCCTGGGGAGTACCCCTCTGTGTCCCCAGCCCGTCCCGACTCGCCCCCCACCTAACCCACTCCCAGGTGATAACCCCCAAGGTTTTCGAGCGCTGCCGGGTGGCTGGCCGAAAGGTTAACACTGAACAGTCACCTTCCTAGAGCGCCCCAGCAATGGGTGACGAATTTCTGGCCGATACGCTCAAGGGGGAGTCGTCCTCCGATGGCCATACAAATTTAAACGCTCGCTCCTTTGGGACGCCAAGGGGTTCAGCTAGCCTGTTGCTGGACAAGCCAGACCCGGAAGGGATGGTTCGGCCTGACGGTCGTAATGTCGGTCCTGTTGGCACCAGTACCGATCTGCCGGACCCGGTAAGGGTGTCGGAAACAGCTGAGCCTCAGCAGGGTACGAAGAAGAGAGGGCCTGCCGATTGGACCCGAAGAGGTAGCAATACCGAGGTTCAATTGGCTGGGCGAGTAGCGGCACCCTCCAGCTGTTTTCCGGGACAACACCCGCGGCCTATCCTCAAACACCGCGGCATCCCATGCAGATCGCGAAAATGCCTTCAGTGCCGAATACCAGCAGTAACTCGACCGGTACGCTCCATACGGGAAAGAAGCTGTCTGACTCGGGATTTTTCGTTCCGAACCCGTGGCAAACGCTGGGCCCTGATTCTTCGAAGCTTTGGGTGCCTCGACAGCAGATAGAACCCGCGCCTGTTCTAAAACCTGAGCCTGTACAAATACAGAGAAGGAAGGAAAAGATTAGTCGCGCGGAACGTGTACAACTGAGGTTGGAATACGACCAAAGTTTACCGCTGACCCCGGCCGATCCTGTACCCTTTCTCAAGGTCCTGTCGATGTGCCTGAGGTTTTGTTGAACCAGACTCCGAGTTCACGCGAGCGACGGAAGCGAAAGTCTGACGCGGAAGGCGAGAGGGAACCGCGAGTCGGAGGAACCCCTGAGGAGCATGAATCCCAACTCGCGACAAGGCGTGCGAAACGCTTGCATAGCTCCCAGGGAACTCCTGATCAATCGCACCTCCCATCGCAGTCCGTCGAAGGCCTAGCCAACGTCACGCCTCTGTCTCGCCTCAATTCCCAGAGAAAGGCTAATGCGGTGCGCATGAGGGAATTACGTGGCAAAGAAACTCCTGAGGAGCGCGAAAATCGCCTCGCAAAAGTTCGTGAAGCCAAAAGGCTCAGCGACCCTCAATGGAGTGACTGCGACACGCAAGACTCGGCGCGACTCCGAGCCGCCATGCCACATTTCTGAGGGTTCTGGGAGTGGTCTCAGCGTAAATCAAATACTGCCCGGGTGAGGATGCAACGTGAAATGAAAGCCCAGCTGAGCAAGCCGCACGGCAAACCAAGGACCTTACGCTAAAAGGTTGCAGGAGTCTCGGTTGAGCACAAGTGAACGTGAGATTCAGAATCTCGCTCGGGCTGCGCGTGTAGCGGCAAGGCGCTCCAGAGAATCGCCTTCCCGGCGTTCGGAGCGTCTCAGTCGTGATGCGATATCCACGGGAAGTTCACGAAACCGAGAATCCTCATCCCAAAGAGTATTGCGTCTGGAGGGAATGCTAATCGGGCCGCGGCTCACCGGCAGCAACGACGCCAGACGGCTGCTGCGCGCGCAGGTGCTGCTCGGAATCCGGATGCGTTTCCCCATCCACTATCTTGGCAAGCCGGACATCCCTTGCAGTTGCTGTGGCGCATTGCATTATGCAGTCGAAACAAAATCTCCGAGCGGCAGTTTCCATTCGTGTTGCGGCCATGGCAAAATTGCTATTTCGTTGTTCGACAATTTCCCAGGAATTGGAAGATCTTTACAAAGGGGATACTCGAGAATCGAAAGATTTTCGGGCGAACATTCGAAATTACAATAGCGGTCTAGCTATGGCTTCAATGACGGCCCAAATGGATGCTCCGCCCGGAAGAGGTCCACGGCCTTATCGGATCCATGGAGCAGTGTACCATTTGGTCGGCCCTATGAGACCACAGCCTGGAGAGCAAGCCCAATATGCCCAGATCTATATTATGGACACCGAGCAAGCGGCCAACGAGCTAGCCGGTCGTGCCATCAATCGGCACTGCGATCAAGGCCTCTTTGCCAACCTCCATCTCCTCTTGCAAAACGTCAATATCTATGTTCAATCATTGATGATGATGGCAGAGGTGTCAAAGGAGGAATCTGATCAAGCAGCGCCGATGGGCGGGAAGCTCTTCAGCGCAGTTGGTCTTTCGAACAGATAAAAGGGACGACCAAAGACGGTTCAATGCGCCTACATCCAATGAGATTGCCGTTGTTTACGTTGGTGACGATGAGTCGATACCCGGCGAGCGCGTGTTCTATATCCACGAGCGAGACGGCGGCCTCAGGCAGATCCACTACTTGCAGAAAGAGTGCGAACCACTCTGTTATCCTCTTCTTCCCTCGGGTGGAGAGGGTGGCACCCTAACATTCCGAAGCAAGTGGGAAATGCTGGCCGTCGTGGTAACTCTGACGATGACGAACCGGCTATTGCCGATGACGGTCCGCCGAACCGGGTATCTCAAAGAGAATATTTCGCCTATAATATGTTCGTCAGGCAAGGCTTCAATCCTATCCACCACGGCGGCAAACTTTGCCAACAATATTACGTGGATGCCTTCGCCAAGACTGAACAGAATAGGCTTAATTATTATCTGACTCACCAGCGTGAACTTCGGCTGGATACGGTCCGTGGCCTCACCGATCACATGAATTCTCATGGTCAAGGTCCTGCAGGCAGAAAGATTATTTTGGGCGCCGGTCATCAAGGCAGTGGTCGAAATTCAGTCGGACACTATCAGGATTCAGTGGCCATTATGACCAAGTACGGAAAGCCAGATCTCTTTTGACCATCACTTGCAATCCGAACTGGCGAGAAATTCAGGAAGGTCTTTACCCAGGCCAGACTGCAATTGATCGTCCAGATTTGGTTGCAAGAGTGTTCGAATTGAAAATGAGAGCACTCGATGAGGAACTTTTCAAAAGCACATCCTCGGAGAAATGGCTGCCTACGTTTCGGTGATTGAATTCCAGAAACGAGGGCTTCCGCACCGTCATATGGTCCTATTTTTGAAGGAGGATTCAAAGCTCAGAACATCTGACGAGGTTGATAGTATCATCTCTGCTGAGCTCCCTGATTCCGACGCAAATCCTGAATTGTTTCAATTGGTTTCGACCAATATGATCCATCGACCTTGCGGTGCCCATAATCCTTCGTCGCCCTGCATGCAAGACAATACCTGTCTAAAGGATTTCCAAAAGAATTCAGAGACACCACTTGATTTCAGACGGTTATCCAAAATACAGACGCCGAGACCAGGGAAGGACTGTTCGGTATACGGTGAACCGGGTGGATGTCGTACTTGACAACCGTCACGTCGTGCCTTACAACCCTTACCTCCTGCTTCGGTTTGGTGCTCACATCAATCTCGAATGCTGCTTCTCCTTCGACTCGGTCAAATACCTCTTCAAATACGTCTATAAGGGTACGGACAGAGCTCGCTTCCAACTTCGGGATGCAAACAATGATGACCTTGGACCGGTCAATGAGATCGAACGGTACATACAAGGTCGTTATTTGTGCGCTCCCGAAGCTTGCCATCGTCTTTTCGCATTTCCCATGCAAAAGAAGAGCGACAAAGTCATCCGACTCAAGACATCTTGACGGATTTGAAAATGTGGTGTTTGACCCAGAAGATGCACAGGCGGCACTGAATAGAGCTCGCACTCATAAGACCACGCTGAGCGCATTCTTTGCCATCAACACGCATATGCAGCATTTGGAGGATACCGGAGCAAGGACGGTTACGGTTAACGGTCAAAAGTGTCTGCAGATCGGGAGAAGGAGGGACGCAGAGAAGGTCTTAGATTCCAGAGAATTTTTCTATGGCCAAATGCCAGAAAAATATCGTATCGTTCAAGGCAAATGGGTGCAACGAAAGAATGCGTCGCGGGTGATTGGCCGGATGTACCATGTCTCTCCACGAGACACGGAACGTTTTGCCATGAGACTGCTTCTGCTCTATACAAGGGCCCCAGGAGCTTCGAACAACTGCGACATCAACGGCACTCAATACAACACCTATTTTGAGGCCGCCAAAGCAGCAGGATACATGAACGATGACTCTGTGAACCTAGCTACGATGCAGGAAGCCGCCGATGTGCGGATGCCTGGAGAACTTCGCAGCTTCTTCTCTTCCCTGATCTGCTTCGCTGACGTGCAGGACCCTGTGGCGTTCTGGGAACGCTTCAAGAACGACCTAATGCAGGACTTCCTTGCTCGCGGACTTTCCATCCAAGTCTCTGAGTCAAAGGCCTACTGGGAAATTGTCGAAGATCTGACAGTTCTCGGGGTCAGAGACAGTCCGTTGTTCCAACTCAATTTGCCAAAGTACGACATTGACATCGTCGTTGTTGATCCCGCTGAGCATGCTCGACTCGGGAACGACAAATACTTGCAATTGAATCCAGAACAACTCAGAGCGACGGATGAAGTCTTGGCCGAGGTCGCAGACCCAAGTGGGCAGTGCTTCTTCATTGACGGTCCAGGGGAAGCGGCAAAACCTTGTCTACCAAACCATCTACCACATTCTATCCGGTATGGGTAAAAGATTCTCTCGGTAGCGTGGACAGGTATTGCCGCCAACCTTTTGGAAGAAGGACGAACAGTCAGCACTGCCTTCCGTCTGTTGATCAAGACCAACAACAAGGAATCCAGCATGAAAAGGCAAAGCATTGAAGCACAAGCCTCGCTGAGATCGACCTGATCATCTGGGACGAAGCACCAATGGCACCGAAAGAAGCACTCGAAGCAGCTGATGCTCTTCTTAAAGACATTATGCAAAACGATGTGCCATTCGGTGGAAAGGTCATGGTACTTGGAGGAGATTTCGACAGGTACTTCCCGTGGTCGATGGCGGTGGTCGTGCTGAAATGGTGTCAGCCTGCTTGAAGACATCCCGACTCTGGCCGCTCTTTCGCAAGTTTGAGCTCACGACCAACATGAGAGTTCGGGATGCAGGCAACGATTGGAAGGACTATCTTCTCCTGAATCTCTGACAAAGACGAAGAGGGATACCTCGAAGTACCCGAAGATCTCAGATGCGAGCAAGATTTGGCCGAAGCAGTCTTCCGACCAGCCTCGATGAAGGGGTTGAACTTTCTGAAGTAGCTATCCTTACACCCAAGAACGAACAAGCTCTCGAGCTCAACAATCGAATCTTGGATATGCTACCCGGAGAAGTCAAAACCTTCAGAAGTGCTGACTCGGCCGAGACTACTGATCCAACCGATGCTGCCAACTTCAACGCAGAGCTTCTGAACAAGATGACACCATCTGGAATGCCTCCCCACCTGCTCCATCTAAAGGTGGGTTGCATCGTGATGCTTCTGCGAAACCTCAGCGTCAAAAAGGGTCTCTGCAACGGTACAAGGCTGATTGTCGAGCAAATCGGAGCCAGAATTCTCCTCTGCACAATTGCCACGGGTAGCAGGAAAGGCAAAAAAGTGTTAATCCCCCGAATCGATTGCCTTTAGAAAAGCCACACTACCATTCGTGCTGAAGCGACGCCAATTTCCGGTTCGGCTGAGCTTTGCAATGACCATCAACAAAAGTCAAGGGCAATCATTCGAAAAGGTCGGCATTGCACTTCTTCACGAGGACATCTTTGCACACGGCCAGCTTTATGTTGCTCTCTCGAGAGCACGGAGCCGCAAAGGTGTCTCGATAATGGCCAAGGACAACAAGATGAAGAACGTCGTCTACGAAGAAGTGCTCGAATAAATTCTGAATCTTTTGTCATTGTTGATTTTGTTGTTATTATTTTGTTATGATAATTGTTCTTTCTTTGTTATTATTGTTTTTATCAATTTTGTACTTCACCATATTTCGCAGAATAAATATTTTTAAAATCCTAATCTGTGTTTCCGTCTTGAAAAATTGGTTCTTTGCCATAATTATCTCTAAACTTTTTGATTGTATTTTTAATCTATTTTTCAGCTTTATGTGACCGGCCTACGGCCGGCATTTTTTTAAGGCGTGCGAAACGCTTGCATAGCTCCCAGGGAACTCCTGATCAATCGCACCTCCCATCGCAGTCCGGTCGAAGGCCTAGCCAACGTCACGCCTCTGTCTCGCCTGAATTCCCAGAAAAAAAGCTAATGCGGTGCGCATAAGAGGTTTACGTGGCAAGGAAACTCCTGAGGAACGCGAAAATCGTCTTGCCAAAGTACGTGATGCCAAACGGCTCCGTGAACCTCAATGGAGTGACTGCGACACGCAAGACTCGGCGCGGACTCCGAACCGCCATGCCACAATTTCTGAGGGTTCTTGGGAGTGGTCTCAGCGTAAATCAAATACCGCCCGGATGAGGTCACAGCGAGCCAATGAAAGCCCAGCTGAGCAAGCCGCACGGCAAGCCAAAGATCTCTACGCTAAAAGGTTGCAGGAGGCTCGGTTGAGCACAAGTGAACGTGAGAATCAGAATCTCGCTCGGGCCGCGCGTGTAGCGGCAAGGCGCTCCAGAGAATCGCCTTCGCGGCGCTCGGAGCGTCTCAGTCGTGATGCGATATCCAGGGAAGTTCACGAAACCGAGAATCCTCATCCCAAAGAGTATTGCGTCTGGAGGGGAATGCTATTCGGACCGCGGCTCACCGGCAGCAACGACGCCATACGTGTGCTGCGCGCAGGTGCTGCTCGGAATCCGGATGCGTTTCCCCCCATCCACTATCTTGGCAAGCCGGACATACCCTTGCAGTTGCTGTGGCGCATTGCATTACGCAGTCGAAACAAAATCTCCGAGCGGCAGTTTCCATTCGTGTTGTGGTCATGGCAAAATTGCTATTTCGTTGTTCGACAATTTCCCCCAGGAATTGGAAGATCTTTACAAAGGGGATACTCGAGAATCGAAAGATTTTCGGGCGAACATTCGAAATTACAATAGCGGTCTAGCTATGGCTTCAATGACGGCCCAAATGGATGCTCCGCCCGGAAGAGGTCCACGGCCTTATCGGATCCATGGAGCAGGTACCATTTGGTCGGCCCTATGAGACCACAGCCTGGAGAGCAAGCCCAATATGCCCAGATCTATATTATGGACACCGAGCAAGCGGCCAACGAGCTAGCCGGTCGTGCCATCAATCGGCACTGCGATCAAGGCCTCTTTGCCAACCTCCATCTCCTCTTGCAAACGTCAATATCTATGTTCAATCATTGATGATGATGGCAGAGGTGTCAAAAGAGGAATCTGATCAAGCAGCAGCCGATGGGCGGGAAGCTCTCTCAGCGCAGTTGGTCTTTCGAACAGATAAAAGGGACGACCAAAGACGGTTCAATGCGCCTACATCCAATGAGATTGCCGTTGTTTACGTTGGTGACGATGAGTCGATACCCGGCGAGCGCGTGTTCTATATCCACGAGCGAGACGGCGGCCTCAGGCAGATCCACTACTTGCAGAAAGAGTGCGAACCACTCTGTTATCCTCTCTTCTTCCTCGGGTGGAGAGGGTGGCACCCTAACATTCCGAAGCAAGTGGGAAATGCTGGCCGTCGTGGTAACTCTGACGATGACGAACCGGCTATTGCCGATGACGGTCCGCCGAACCGGGTATCCAAAGAGAATATTTCGCCTATAATATGTTCGTCAGGCAAGGCTTCAATCCTATCCACCACGGCGGCAAACTTTGCCAACAATATTACGTGGATGCCTTCGCCAAGACTGAACAGAATAGGCTTAATTATTATCTGACTCATCAGCGTGAACTCGGCTGGATACGGTCCGTGGCCTCACCGATCACATGAATTCTCATGGTCAAGGTCCTGCAGGCAGAAAGATTATTTTGGGCGCCGGTCATCAAGGCAGTGGTCGAAATTCGTCGGACACTATCAGGATTCAGTGGCCATTATGACCAAGTACGGAAAGCCAGATCTCTTTGACCATCACTTGCAATCCGAACTGGCGAGAAATTCAGGAAGGTCTTTACCAGGCCAGACTGCAATTGATCGTCCAGATTTGGTTGCAAGAGTGTTCGAATTGAAAATGAGAGCACTCGATGAGGAACTTTTCAAAAGCACATCCTCGGAGAAATGGCTGCCTACGTTTCGGTGATTGAATTCCAGAAACGAGGGCTTCCGCACCGTCATATGGTCCTATTTTTGAAGGAGGATTCAAAGCTCAGAACATCTGACGAGGTTGATAGTATCATCTCTGCTGAGCTCCCTGATTCCGACACAAATCCTGAATTGTTTCAATTGGTTTCGACCAATATGATCCATCGACCTTGCGGTGCCCATAATCCTTCGTCGCCCTGCATGCAAGACAATACCTGTTCTAAAGGATTTCCCAAAAGAATTCAGAGACACCACTTTGATTTCAGACGGTTATCCAAAGTACAGACGCCGAGACCAGGGAAGGACTGTTCGGTATACGGTGAACCGGGTGGATGTCGTACTTGACAACCGTCAGTCGTGCCTACAACCCTTACCTCCTGCTTCGGTTTGGTGCTCACATCAATCTCGAATGCTGCTTCTCCTTCGACTCGGTCAAATACCTCTTCAAATACGTCTATAAGGGTACGGACAGAGCTCGCTTCCAACTTCGGATGCAAACAATGATGACCTTGGACCGGTCAATGAGATCGAACGGTACATACAAGGTCGTTATTTGTGCGCTCCCGAAGCTTGCCATCGTCTTTTCGCATTTCCCATGCAAAAGAAGAGCGACAAAGTCATCCGACTCCAAGTACATCTTGACGGATTTGAAAATGTGGTGTTTGACCCAGAAGATGCGCAGGCGGCACTGAATAGAGCTCGCACTCATAAGACCACGCTGAGCGCATTCTTTGCCATCAACACGCATATGCAGCATTTGGAGGATACCGGAGCAAGGACGGTTACGGTTAACGGTCAAAAGTGTCTGCAGATCGGGAGAAGGAGGGACGCAGAGAAGGTCTTGATTCCAGAGAATTTTTCTATGGCCAAATGCCGGAAAAATATCGTATCGTTCAAGGCAAATGGGTGCAACGAAAGAATGCGTCGCGGGTGATTGGCCGGATGTACCATGTCTCTCCACGAGACACGGAACGTTTTGCCATGAGACTGCTTCTGCTCTATACTAAGGGCCCCAGGAGCTTCGAACAACTGCGCACCATCAACGGCACTCAATACAACACCTATTTTGAGGCCGCCAAAGCAGCAGGATACATGAACGATGACTCTGTGAACCTAGCTACGATGCAGGAAGCCGCCGATGTGCGGATGCCGAACTTCGCAGCTTCTTCTCTTCCCTGATTGCTTCGCTGACGTGCAGGACCCTGTGGCGTTCTGGGAACGCTTCAAGAACGACCTATGCGGACTTCCTTGCTCGCGGACTTTCCATCCAAGTCTCTGAGTCAAAGGCCTACTGGGAAATTGTCGAAGATCTGACAGTTCTCGGGTCAGAGACAGTCCGTTGTTCCAACTCAATTTGCCAAAGTACGACATTGACATCGTCGTTGTTGATCCCGCTGAGCATGCTCGACTCGGGAACGACAAATACTTGCAATTGAATCCAGAACAACTCAGAGCGACGGATGAAGTCTTGGCCGAGGTCGCAGACCCAAGTGGGCAGTGCTTCTTCATTGACGGTCCGGGGGGAAGCGGCAAAACCTTTGTCTACCAAACCATCTACCACATTCTATCCGGTATGGGTAAAAGATTCTCTCGGTAGCGTGGACAGGTATTGCCGCCAACCTTTTGGAAGAAGGACGAACAGTCAGCACTGCTCTTCCGTCTGTTGATCAAGACCAACAACAAGGAATCCAGCATGAAAAGGCAAAGCATTGAAGCACAGCACTCGCTGAGATCGACCTGATCATCTGGGACGAAGCACCAATGGCACCGAAAGAAGCACTCGAAGCAGCTGATGCTCTTCTTAAAGACATTATGCAAAACGATGTGCCATTCGGTGGAAAGGTCATGGTACTTGGAGGAGATTTCCGACAGGTACTTCCTGTGGTCGATGGCGGTGGTCGTGCTGAAATGGTGTCAGCCTGCTTGAAGACATCCCGACTCTGGCCGCTCTTTCGCAAGTTTGAGCTCACGACCAACATGAGAGTTCGGGATGCAGGCAACGATTGAAGGACTATCTTCGCTCTGGGTAATGATCTACTCGACAAAGACGAAGAGGGATACCTCGAAGTACCCGAAGATCTCAGATGCGAGCAAGATTTGGCCGAAGCAGTCTTCCGACCAGCCTTCGATGAAGGGGTTGAACTTTCTGAAGTAGCTATCCTTACACCCAAGAACGAACAAGCTCTCGAGCTCAACAATCGAATCTTGGATATGCTACCCGGAGAAGTCAAAACCTTCAGAAGCGCCGACTCGGCTGAGACTACTGATCCAACCGATGCTGCCAACTTCAACGCAGAGCTTCTGAACAAGATGACACCATCTGGAATGCCTCCCCACCTGCTCCATCTAAAGGTGGGTTGCATCGTGATGCTTCTGCGAAACTCAGCGTCAAAAAGGGTCTCTGCAACGGTACAAGGCTGATTGTCGAGCAAATCGGAGCCAGAATTCTCCTCTGCCAATTGCCACGGGTAGCAGGAAAGGCAAAAAAGTGTTAATCCCCCGAATTGATTGCCTTTATGACAAAGCCACACTACCATTCGTGCTGAAGCGACGCCAATTTCCGGTTCGGCTGAGCTTGCAATGACCATCAACAAAATTCAAGGGCAATCATTCGAAAAGGTCGGCATTGCACTTCTTCACGAGGACATCTTTGCACACGGCCAGCTTTATGTTGCTCTCTTCGAGAGCACGGAGCCGCAAAGGTGTCTCGATAATGGCCAAGGACAACAAGATGAAGAACGTCGTCTACGAAGAAGTGCTCGAATAAATTCTGAATCTTTTGTCATTGTTATTTTGTTGTTATTATTTTGTATTGTTTAATTTTCTTTGTTATTATTGTTTGTCATTGTTTTCATTATATTTCGCCGAATAAATATTTTAAAACCTAATATGTGTCTACTTCTCAAAATTTGGTTCTTGCCATAATTATCTCTAAACTTTTTGGATTTGTATTTTTTAAATCTATTTTTCAGCTTTATGTGACCGGCCTACGGCCGGCACATAAAATCCTGATTACTTTGGGGTCGAAGCCATGTGTACCTAGAAGTGGCCAGTGGAAAACTGCCGCGAAGCGGCTTTTTTCCACTGGTTATAATATAATATAGACCCGCTATTCTGCAAGTCATTTTGTAAAATTTTGCGGTCCTTCGGGGTCGCATATAACGTAATTTGCCCTCAATTTCTCCAAGCAAAATGACCGGAAGTAGCCGTTAATTATATGCAGAGGCCGTTCACTAACGTTTTTAAATGTGCTGCTTAAACAAATTAATTTAAATTAGCTGGATTCTGCGGAAACAATAGGGCAAGAACGTAAACCCAAAGAATTTTCCGATTTTAAGGCATTTTACGCCACATTAGACATTATCAAGACTTTCCAACCAACCCAATCTATTTCTGCTGCTCTCCTTGATCGTAGGTGGCGTATCGGTACGGAATAAAAGATAGTTTGAGTTTGAAATAATGCAGGTGCGCGGGATCGCAGTTAGGAAAAAACTGATAATCGTAGGACGGGTAGATTCGGGCGGGTGAGGTGGGAGGGCGGTAGAACGGGGTTTATGACTATCGATTCGGGGGAGCCAGAGCTCGGCCTCCAAAGCTATGCAAATACGCAGCGGGAGCCGAGCATGACATCTTTCCGCGTTGGCGCGAAGGGGCGGTTGATGGGGGAGATAAAAATGGGAGAGAGAGAGAGCGAGAGTGAAAGAGAGAGCGAGAGAGCAAGAGATAAAGTGAGAGAGAGAGAGAGAGAGAGAGAGAGAGAAAGAAAGAGAGAGGGAGAATGCTAAACAATGGTTCTTTTTATGCATATATAAAATAACAGAAAAAAGATATTTATTTTATTAGTAATAGGCGACATAGTGGAGTTTTCGTTCCCGATTCGGATTCTTCGTCCCCACAAAGTACAGATCACAGTCCTGATCTGGTGGAAAGTTGATGGTGACGTTCTTTGGTTTAGTTTGGTTTAGTTCGTTTTTTTGGGGTTCAATCGAGAAGCGTCGGCTTACTCAACAAGCTTCAAGTATTGGTCCAAATCCCAAGTCACGTTCAGCAGGTCGTCATAATTTTTGCCGACCTCCATCGATGGGATCTCGATAAGGATGTGCATACCATGCCATTTGTTTGGCGTAGAGTTAAAGTCCTAAAAATACGCAATGTTTCAGAATTCAAAGATTTAAGATTTAAATACTTCTAGTGGGGCCCACTAACTGAATATATGCAAACTTTTTATAGCATCTTTTAGAGTTAGAATTAAATTATTATTAAATTTAAATTTAAATTAATTAAATTGAAATTCATACTTTTTTCATGAAAAATGGCCGAAAGGTCACAATATACGAATATTCAATTTTTCCCGCTAATTTTCCAGCACTGAAAAACCATCTAAAATCTATTTTGGTTAAAAAATCTCTATACTTTGGTATTTTTTCATAAAAATTCGTCCATTTTCACGTTAAGGAATAGCAAAAACGGTTTATAAACATTTTCTCTATTTAGATTAGAAAAATTTGACCCTTCCAAAAAATGATCCCTCTCCGCCGATATTGCAAACTTCTTCACTTGAAGAACGAAAAATCGGGGGTTTTTCACCGGATTACCGTGTGATTTCCGATCACGGTATGACTGTCTCAAAGAAAAGGCTCTAGCGGTCAGCAGTCAGGTCCGATGTTTACGATTGAGATATCAATTGAAAGCTAGGAGTAGAAAGAGGATATATGTTCAAAAACTCAATTTAATCGGCTTCGGCAGCATCGGCACTGTGTTTTTTTTTCAAATTTTTTGCTCAGTACGACTCAAAAGTGTTTGCCTTGAGTTGCCAGGAAAAGCGTGGAAATTTCTAAATTGTGGTTTGTAAGAAATGATCGGAGAAGCATTAAAAATTCGGTTGATTTCGCAAAAATATGAAGAACCGTAAGAAAATTTTTGGAATTTCAAAAATCAAGAGAAGATCTCTGCGGCTCGTCGAGAGCTTTCGATAGATACTAAATCGTAAAAATCGACATCACTGCGGACCGCTAGAAGGGGTTCTTTTTTGGACGCCCTTCATAATGACCGTACCACGAGCTTCAGCGATATTTTCTGCCCTGGAGGGTTGGCAATGTCTTTTTGGATATAGTTTTGGTATGCTAAATGGATTGGAAGTAGATGGCAGGCACAAACTCACGGATGAACTCCCATTCTCCGGATACGGTAGCGGCCAGGAGGGCGAATATGCTCAAGCCGGCCAACATGTTCAGCACGTAGTGAGAACTGTAGCCAGAGACCGGTCGGTGGCTGTTTATAAGCCCAAATTGTTTTATCAATGGATAAACACGGAAGTTGCTCTCGCAGTTTAGGCCACGCCCCCCAAAAAACCCAGTTTTGATTCGTTGGGGTCAGGGCTGCAAAGAAGGCCAAAATTTCTTTCTCTCTCTCTCTCTCTCTCTCTCTCTCTCTCTCTCTCTATTTCCCGTGCCTCCCCACGCAAATTCTCGTTAGTTGTCATTTGTTTATACCTTTGAAGTCTGATACAATAAAAAATTTATTACGTGCTTTATTGCAGCGCAAAAATAACGATAGTTTTTCGTGGTGTAGCAGACATGCCGTCTCAGCCGGGGTCGGAGACCTACAAAAAAATTGGAAGTCGTGCCAGAATCTACCGTTTGTAAGTCAGGGTTAATTAGCATAAGACTAGGGCCGAAAAGCCACTTCAAGACTTATCAACCTTGTCGCCGTGTCCCCTGCTATTCCTCACATTACATACCGTATTTCCTCTAATAAGCCCCGCTCTATTTTACCAGGGGCGTAGCTGACCCCAAATTCAGGACCAAAATCAATGAAAACAGCAGATTCTATGCAAAATCCCATGTAAATTGCTTGCTAAAGCAAACAGGACGACGCTGATTTTACGCTTTTTTAAGAAATGGTTGAATATGGTTGAATAATTATATGGTTGAATTGTATAAAACGAAAAGCGCTTGTTTTCTCGCCATTTCAAGGGCCCTCGAATGGTGTAAAACTCGTCCTGATCTGAATTTTCTCGGAAGCGCTAGACAGGATCGATTTTTTTTGGGTCGCTCTATGTTTGCTAAGATGGAGAAAAAATAAAATAATTCGTAAAAACAAACTTACAGTTCTCCTAGAAGTCGGCCCCGATTGCTGCACCGCACCAACACCGCTCGATTGTTAAAAATTGTATAGAATATTGTTATAGAAAACAAAAAAATTTGAAAAATTAGTAATTGAGCATAATTCAATAATCACAATAACGCTCTTTTTCAGTTCCGCCGATCGGCATTTTATGTGAAGACCTGGGTCGGAAGGTTAGAGACAAAAGAAGAAAATCATGTTGCAGAATTTTGAACCTTCCACGAAAACCGAGCCATCACAAACTTAGCCAATCAGCATATCCAGGGGGACCACTTGGAGGAGAGAGCCACCCCCCTTTTTTGTCTTGCTAAAATTTACAGACTCCAAACCGCCCAGCTGGATTGGTGGAGATAAAATCTGCCAGGATGCCCACCGAATGCCGATTAGGGGGAAAGAGTAAGGCGAGCAATGAGAAGAAAAAGAGAAAATCCAACACACCGATTGTCGAGATTCTCGGGCCCGAATTGCCTGCGTCACTGGTTTCGTTCTTCCTACCAATGGCAACAGCGCTTAGATCTCACCGATCACCCACTCACACACGTCTCATCAAAAACGCCGAAAGTTGTAATCTCGCTGGCAACCAAGGTTTACCAAGAGACCATCGACTTTGTATCGGTGGCGTTCGTGGCCTTTGAATCATTTTCTTTTTATCTTCATCATTATAGCTTCATAACGTATAGTTTCATAAAGTATAGCTTCATAACGTATAGCAAAATTAATAATATTGAATCAATTAGAGCATATTGAGCCTGATGTAATTAGCATAAATTTGATCAGCTTCTTCCTGCTTGCCTTTTGCAGTATCTGCGGAGGCCTTCTCTAGATATTGCTCATCAACTTCTGTAACGATTCCTTTCCCATGGGAGACGATCGTCAGTGTCAGAAAACCCCAGTCGTAACCAGCCCATTTATTGCGTAGTTTTGTTTTGTTAGTTTTCCCGGGCTGCGGCTTCTTTTTGTGCTTGCAGCACTTCAGCTCGACAATCTGATGGCGACCGTCGTCAGAGCGTACAAAGCCATCGCCCTGGACACAGAGCAGCACTTCCAAATCGCCAATCCAGGTCTTGATCACGTAGAAGTCAAGGCAACCGATGTGATGGGGTTGTTCATTCCCATTTCCGTCAAAGATCGTAAGCGACGAAAGCACTTCGGTCACTAGCCCAAAACGTACCATATCGACGTCCTGTTGGCCCTTCTTTTTAGTGCTGACACACTTGAAAAGCGTCATGCCACTGGGATGTTGAGATTTGGCTTGCTCGTATTCGCCAATATCGTAGCCGGCATAGTAACAGGTTCGCCAGCTGCGTGGGCCAGCAGACTCAATGAATGGAAGGTGTCCGTACTGCGACAAAAACTGCGCGCCACTTGGTGGTACGCAACTAGATCCAAGAAGCGGTCCATATGATGTGCAATATAGGGCTCCGAGGTGAAGTCTTTCGGGAGTAGTCGTTCAGCTTCCCGTGAAGGTTTAAGCCCATCAAACTGCTAGACAACGCATCCCCCCGCTTAACGTTGCTGGCCCGGGGAATATCTCTAATCATGATATAATAAGACAAATCAACAATATTTTGGGAAATGGAATACATGCACACAAACTCATAATCGGCATCGGTGTCAGGTCGCGCGGGCATCCTGGCAGATAATATCGCAGGGAACCATAGCGGGTCAAGGCTTTTATATGAAGCGTAAAACACGTCCCTTATCAGGAATGTCCCTAAAATTCGATGGGCAGGGCGGAATATCCTAAAAGCGCTTTGGGCTGTGCCGCTTATCTATTAACGAGCGGTCGTTTATAGGTGATTTTGGCATTTCGGGTCGGGGCCGGACATAGCTAGTTCGATCGAAAAAAAAGCTGAGCAAGATCAAGGCACGATTTTAGGGTTGTTCCGTGTGCGAAATTCCCAATTATCGGCCCCTCGGGGAAGTATACCCTCTTTGTTTGGATCGCGTTTCCAGAATTTCGATAAAATGTAAGTTAAAAAGGCCAAAATCTATCTTTCTTTCTCTCTCTCTCTCTCTCTCTCTCTCTCTCTCTCTCTCTCTCCCTCTCTCTCTCCCTTTACGTGCACATATAAAATCGCGGGAAAACTCTTTATCTTATTCAAAATACGCGATAAATTTGATTTCTCGTTCTCTATTCGGGTTCTTCGCACCCACAAAGTACAGCTGATATTCTTTGTTTGGCGGGAAGTCGACGGTGATGTTCTTTGATGGGTCGAGATTCAGGCTAACAAGGCAATTTGAACGGAATTCTGAGGAGATTGAGTTTTTCGAAAATCATACCTAATCTTCTCCTGCGTCTCCACATTCCTCAAGTAGATTGATCTCCGTCAGCCAACAGACCCGAAGTCAAGAATTTCCAACCCGATTTCCATGCTGAGAAATGCTGACTCCAGATGTAGCTGAAGCCGTCGGTGTTCTGGAAACAGGAGAGAGTGGAAGAGAGAGAAAGAAGGAGAGAGAGAGAGAGAGAAGAGAGAGAGAGAGAGAGAGGGCGGGAACAGAAAGCTAGAAAAAGCGAGAGAGACTACCTTTGGAAACGTCGCTTCATACTTCCCAAGCTCCTTTCAGCAACTTGGACGGCGGAGCGAGATAATCTGAATAATGGACTGAACTAAATATGCACTGAATTTTAAACAGAAAATACCCTAAACTTGCCGCGTCCCTGCTGGAGCGGTACGCTCTTGATAATGGCGGTGAATTCGGGCGCGCCTTTTGTGTATCTAGATGAGGGAGGTCGTATTTCTACGTACGTAGGTACTTAAAATTACGTTTGTACATTAAAATACATACAAAAATATGTACGTACGGGTTTTGAATAAGATATAAATCCAAAAATACGATTAGTTTACATGAGGCCGACAGCCTGCCTCGGGATAATGAACTCGAACTTCTTGTCCTTGTTGCCGATTAACCTAAACCAACATTTTTAGTAAATTTGTCAGCCATGGTTCAGGTGGTTTACTGGTTTCTGGTCAGAAAAACGAGATTCAAAACCCGGAATCAGGAAAACAGCCAAATTGAAAAGAGAAGGTCGAAAAAATGGATTTTTTGAGGTTGTTTAAACAATTTGTAACAGCTTTACGTTTGGGCATCGTAAAAGACCATTTAGAAACATCTCCATTCTGGCACGGGAACGTGTTGTGCGTAACGTTCAACACGTTATCATAATTTTTGCCGGCTTCGATCGCTGGGATCTCGAGAATAATGTGGACTCCATTCATTTTGTTTGGGGTTGCTTTCAGGTCCTAAAATCAAAATAATCTTCCTGGATTTGACCGGATTACGTTAGCATTTCCGGTGATTTCATGTGCCACAGTCCCATTCCACTTTTCGATCAGAGCGGCGTCTTTCTGGAAAATTCCGTAATACTACCCTTTACAGCTACCCTACCACAAGCTTCAGCGAAATTTTCTGACCCGGAGGATTGGCAATGTCTTTTTGGATCCAGTTTTCGTAGGCTAAATTGGTTAGCAAGTCGATAGTATCGATTTGTACAAAACTCACGGTTCGGCACAAAACCGGTTACGGTAGTCGCCACGAGGGCCACTAGACTCAAGCCGGCCAACATGTTCAGCACGTAGTGAGAAGTGTAGCCAGAGACCGGTCGGAGGGTGTTTATAAGCCCCCAGTTGTTTTATCAATGGATAAACACGGAAGTTGCTTTGATTTGCTGGGCCAAGGCCACAGGAAAGTCCAAAAAAAGCGAAAACGACTGGCATCCTAAGATTTAAAGAAAATCTCGTTTTGAGGAAACTTACCATCCGTCTCTCTCTCAATCTTTCTCTCTCTCGCACTCTCTCTCTCGCTCCATCTTCCTCTCTCACTCACTCTCACACTCCTATGTGCTGCCCATAGATTTTAATCAATTTTTGTTTATTCGATAAAAAATTTCCTTTACATGATTTTGGGCTGAATTCTCTGAGTATATTTTCGACGCTCTATCGAATGGCACTCGCAAAATCCCGCAGTAATTGCAAATTTCATAATAATGAGTGCCCCCCCCGCCATCCTATGAGTACCACCGGTCAATTTATCTTGATTCTGACGGTGTTTAATTGACGAATATTGATGCTGTTCAGCTGTGACATTGGCTACGTGCTAAACCCGCTGCCAAGCCCACTTTCACCTGCGGCAAGTACAAACAGTCTCTGCGAAAAGACCCTACCCGGGCCCTATCGCAGTATTACCACGACCGTTCCGCAAATGACAAATTGGACCTATGAAGATCCGACGTTTTACAAGGCCGTTTATACCGGAATGGCCATGATCGGCGTCGTCGTGAATTTCGGGACGGCTGCCCTGATTGTGCACGCAAGCACCCCGTCGATGAAGGAGTACTCAAGATTGCTGCTCTTCTATCAGGTTTTTCACCAATTCTCAATGATGATTTGCTGCCCTAATGTCAAAATTCATACAGGGTGGTGCAGAAAAAAAAGCAAAGTTTGCGCTGAAATATCTCGTGAACGGAAACGAATTGGACCATCGTTACCTTGCCAAAATGCGAAATATGCTGGGCATGAAAAGAATAACACAAGCAGTTTTTTTTAAGATTTTTGACGATTTTTATGATTTAAAAAGTTTTGAACATTTTTGAAAAAGTAAAAAACTTTGAGGCGATAAAGTATGGAACTTTTGATTAGTTAGGGGAAGAAGGGTTATCAAAATGAAGCTCTCGGAATGCGCTATCAAACCGGTGGAAAAGAAATATTGATCGGTTTAACTAGCCGTCAATAGGAGCCTTCGGAAAATCCGGGCTTTTTGGCGAAAAAATTCGAGATAAAATTTTCGTGCCATCCGATCTTTCTGATATTTTGCAGTTAGCAATACATAGATAACTACTACTTTCGGCATCAAGATTTTCAAAATCCCGATCAAAAAATTTTTTTGGCACTTTGCCAAGTCGTCAGAATTTGTCAGTTGTAACCTATAGTTAAAATTACAACATGGTTATCTTTGGCAAACAGGATTAAATCGAACAAATACAAAAATTTAGGATGGTAACATGCTTTCTATGGTCAGCTCGGAAACGCCATTTCTCGAAAAGCCCAGATTTTCCGAACGCTCTTATTGACGGCTGTCAAATTCAATATTTTTTACCACACGTTTGATAGCGCATGTCAAGAGCTTCATTTCGATACCCAACATGTCCCCGTAACTCATAAAAGTTCCATGATTTTCGTCTGCAAGGTTCTTTGCCTTTTCAAAAATGTTCAAAACTTTTTAACGATTAAACGGGTCGTCAAAAATCTTCGAAAAACAACTTATGTTATTTCTTCATGCCCAGCATATTTAAGCATTCTGGCAAGGTAAAGCCGATTCTTTCCGTTCCGAGATAATTCGGGCGCAAACCACTTTTTTTGGGCCACCCTGTAAAAAATCTTACAGCTGTCCTCGGCGGTTTTCGGCCTTTGGGCCCACCTTCTTATGAATGACTTTTTCATCCCCACGCCCTGCATTCGATTCAACGGAGTGCTAGCCCCACTGGGTTTTAAATTCTTAATCGTGAGCAATGCAAGTTATGCAAAATGGATTCGGCATCGTGCTTTTTCGAACCATCCGGGAAACGGTCCGAGAGATAGCTCATTCCATAGAGAATTCCATTCTGAGCAAGATTCACTTGTTCATTTTTGCAAAATGGCAAACTCTTGATTTTATAAAATTAAAAAACTAAAAATGAGATTTGGGAGCATGGCACCGGCGCACCCCCGGCAGATTCGCCCGGGACATGAGCGATCCTCCGCCCTCACCACCACCTTCCGTGATGGCGCAGTGGCTAACGACATTGTCTATTAAATTTTTTTGCTACCGGCTCGAAGGTTCGGTTCCGCTCCGATCGAGTTCTTTTGCTTTTTAACTAAATATAGTTTACAATGTCCTACGAACTTTACGCTCGGTCTCCATTGCTTGTTGTGGTTTTGGCTGTTTAAAGGGTCTATATAGTTTACAATGTTCTGGGCCAAATTTGATCGGAGGCCTCTGCACACATAGGGTCGCGGGAAGCTCGCAAATTTGAAATGGCCTGTTGTCACCTCGAAATCACGTTCTCGGCTGTTTCTGGGCCAAATTTGATGAGTAAAACACCAAAACTATTTAAAATTGAGTGAGGATTTCAAAATGGGCTCAGAATGGGCGAATTATAGTGTTTTCACAAAGAAACCGGCCAAAAACAACTTCGCGCAAAAATCGAAAGAGCGAAGGCTCTCGTCCCGCAGCGCCCGCTGGCAATTTGCCAGAAATCAAAGAGCCCTCCCAAAAGAGCTTTGATTTGGCAGTTTGGAGCCACTTTCAGGATCTTTGCAAAGTCAAAATTACTTTGTTCCGTTGTTGCGCAGTTCTCTGGCCAGGTAAGCTAGTCACTAGTCCAAAGGGACCAGGAGCCGCATCATGGCTAACATTTCGGTTTTTGGTTTTCAAAAGAAATCGGTCGGAGCGGAACCGAACCTTCGAAGCGGTTGCAAAAAAGTGCCATAGGCAACGGTGTTAGCCGCTGCGCTGTCACGGATGGCGGTGTGGAGGGCACAGGGTCACTCTTGTCCCCGGGGCGGATCTGCCCGGGGGTGCGTCGGGCCATGCTCCCAAATCTCGTTTTTAGTTTTTTAATTTTATAAAATCAGCGCTTGTCGTTTTGCAAAAATGAACAAGTGAATCTTGTTCAGAATTGAATTCTCTATAGAATGAGCTATCTTTCGAGCCGTTCCCCGGATGACTCGAAGAAAGCACTCCTTATTAGAGCTTCGGTACCGCGCTCATGTTGTTGATGATTGTTGGGGTGTCATTTTGTTTCATCTATCGGCATCGACAATTGCTGCCCATGGGCCATTGGGCCAGGTGAATGTGCTTACAGGGGCTGAGCTTTTGATTTTTAAAGTAAAAAGATTATACCATAGGGAAGCTTAATATTAGTTTTTTTTCGGAACTGCCCCGTTAAAAAGTTTTTTACTAGCGGAGCCCGAATAAACCTGGACTGAGAATTGGCTGAAAATTAGCAAACAGATAGAATTTTCTTGACCGCAAGTGTCCGCGCCGCAAGTGTCCGGGGAGCCCTGGGGAAGGGTAAAATCAACCGCATCTCCCAATTCCGGTTGCCCGCCTGGTTATGGGGTGTCGTGCTCGTATGCCAATACACGTTATGTACCGGTGGGATATCCGCCGTCATCTATATGATGGCGTTTACGCAAGACAAAACGGGAGCCGGCATGCAACGGATTCTAGAGGTATTGCGCAAAAGTCATTCCAGTATACGGTCTAGGAACGCTAGAAAAAAATTTCGAGGGTGGCCCCCTGACAGCGGCCGCATTTTTCTATGCAATAACCGAAATTTTGAAATTTGAAACGTTACGTCGCTGGTCCGAAATTGGACCTTTTCTTTGTCATAGAAATCTGGCCGAACAAAAAATGTCGACAAAATGTCGACATAAAAATCTTGAGAACCGATGGATTTTTCGTACAGCGTTTTTTTGCAATAGCTGAATAGGCAACAATAAACTTATGATGGCTGGATTTAGAGCCATCCAAATTATCGCTTCCTGCTCGATGTCCCTGATCTGTGGATCCTGGATACAACTGTTGAATACATCATCGCCCCATTGGTAGCCTTTTCCTTGGCCACAGCTTACATGTGCATCAGCTTCTTGTCGTCGGTAAGCCACATTTCATTTTTTTTTTCAATCACCATGAAAGGGGCTCCAATCAGGCCCGTAAGGGGCGGAGCGACCCCCCCCGAAATCGGCCGCAGGCCGAAAAGTTCATAAGGGCCTTATGATTTAAATTTTCCAAAAAAATTTTTGCCTGCGGCCTGTTTTTGCCATTTTTAACACTAGTTTTAGTGTTATAAACCCTATGTTTTCAAAAATTTTGCCTGCGGCGCTGCAGTTTTAGTCATATTAATAAAAAATTTTTGGCGTCGCCCCCCCGAAATTTGGGTTTGTTACGGCCCTGGCTCCAATAGAAGGAAGGCTTCTTTATTTGAGAGACCGAAATACTGAAAATTGTAGACAGAATTGATTAATTCTGGACAATTCCGTCGGCTTTTTGCCACTTTAAATAGCGTACTTTCACTACCATAAGTCAAGACATAAACAGAACAGAAACATACTAATTTTTTTACCTGGGCGAGGGGCTTATATACAGCGTGTCCCAAAAAAAGCACGCCTCCGGCATTTCACCGTCTTCCATCCGATCGTGAATGGAGACCCATAAAGCTATGTGCATCCAAACTTCTAAGCAAAATATTGTAAAACAAAAAGTTATCGCTAAAAAACTGATTTTTGGAAAACGCTGTACTCATCTTGGCCATGTTTTCGAAATTGGACAAACGCAGACCCCCTCGAAACGCAACTTAAATCGGCTGTTAAAATTCGAAATTTAATTATTTTTCAAATTTTAAAAGCTTATTGTATGCAAAAAGTGTCGCCGGTTCCGGTGGTGTAATCAGTTTTGCGAATCCGATGCGTGGTTCTCTTTTAAATCCGGAAAAGAACCCCAAAAGAGTCGTATGGGGGGTACCTCAAACCAAAAGGGGTTAGCGGGCTACTCGGTTAGTAAAGCGCCCTCGGGCGCGCCCGAAATTGCGCGAAAGCGCGCGCCTGCTCCGCGGGCGCGCCCTTTTCCTTGCCGTGCAGTATAGAATAGGTTCTTATAATGCTTTTATTATTTAAAATAGGGTACTGCATAGCTTTTTGCATGCAGTACCCGAAGTAACTTGCGGCTTCACATTCCCTTAACAAACGGACAGTCTGCGTACCTGAATTTGTATTTTTGGGTTGTTTTTGCTTCGTAACTTACATTTTTGACCGGATCCATCGCCCATCCCACTTCTGCCTCCACCTTCTCCAAATGTATGCTTTACTACTTACCAGAGCGTTTAATATAAATTGTAAGATGGCCCAAACAAGTTTAGTCTTCCTAGATGTAGCCTTAGTAAAATTTAAGTAATGGTTAGCTATCGACTCACCGTTGGACTTACCACTTACCTTTTCGGTTCGACAGCAGGACCTAGTATCGGAAGCTTCCTTCTATACACCCAAGGTTACTAAAAGCGCAAATTATTTAGCATATGATGTAAACCTACGTGCATTACCTAAATCCAAGTTTTGCAGAAGAGATGATAAAAATAGGAGTTCCAGAAGCGATAATAAACTAAAACTTCTACTATAAAGACTTACCAGATCCAAATATAGCAAGCGTAATAATAACATTAATTAACTGCGGCTATAAAAAAATAAACTAAAGTTCTTTATAAAGTTCCTGGACTTAGTCGTTCTTCGAGCGATTGAAAGGTGTTCACAAATTCAAATGCGCCCGAGGGCGCGCCCACGTTTTTTGCTTGCGCCAGTCGCGCTTTTCCCGTGACTGAAATGCGGGCTTGGCGCTTTTGTGCCCAAGGGCGCAACGGGGTCCAGTTCGGGCGCGCCCGTGGGCCAGAAAAATTGAACTATTATAGGGTGGTTGCCTTATCTACCACAGCTTTTACCTTCTGAATTCTCGTCTCGACTATATGAGCGATGCCACTCGTAAAATGCAGAAAAAGTTGATTATCAATATGTTGATGCAGGTGCACGGAGCCCCCCCTAATTTAGCCATGGTATACCATCTGTATTTTAGCTGTGCATCCCCTTCCTATTATTAACGGTGCCTTGGTGGTTTGGCAGCAAGATTATCGCCTATGATATCGAAGTTCCGCAATGTTTTCCACATATTTATAACAATTACGAACGAAAATTTAGCGGTTCCGAGGCTGTTCTTCTTGATTAACGAATGCCATGCGATAATAGGATCGCTCGAAATTGTTTATCTAACTAAACCTTATCGAGTGTTTGTGCTGGGGATGGTCAAGCCGAAAAAGTAAGTGTTTATGTCGAAAATGTCGAAAACTAGCTTTGCACCTCCTGTTCCTCTAGGGAAATCGTGTTTAAATCATCTTTTTTGCCATAACTATTTTATCATAAATTATTCCTGGCTAAATTTGAAGTTCTTAATATTTTTACGTTATCGAATGGCGTATCGAAAATGTCGCAAAAATCGAAAAATATCAAAACTAGCTTTTTAACCCATTTTTTGCTATAACTATTTTATCCTACCTTATATAATTTGGTCGCGTATCTTTGTCTGTGTGTGTGTGCGGAGGTCAGTTTCTAGGCTCGATTTGAGGGCCTTCCCGTGTCCAAAATGCCTTAATTCTCCGTCACCCGGGGGAATCGACCATCCTCTTTCCGATGGCGCTTTCAGAATCCCGATCAAATACAAGGTTACAAAGTTAAAGCCGGTTTTATTGATTTTTGGGGGTTCGGGCGGGCTAATTTGCATAATGTGAAAAAATACAAATTTCTTCATTCTTGCCAGGTGCACTCGCGAGTTTGGTCGTCTCTTTAGAGCTGCCTCTTCATGCCTTTGCTTCCCCTGCCCCGGGCAGTCCTCTTGAGGCATAAAACGGGTGTATCGCGCGTGCTCCTAGGCTTTCATGGTGTAGTGGTTATAGCTTCGGCGTGGGAAGCTAACCATCGGGGGTTCGATCCCCGGCTATCGAAGGTGTTTTGCTTTTTGCTCGGAAAGTTTGTTTCGGAGTGCATTTCCGTGCAGAGAAGCGTTATTATCAGCTACCCTCTCAAGCCGGCGCCGCAGGCTAGCGATGAAGCTAGCAGCTCAAGCTAGCGCCGCAAGCTTTACAAGGGAGGGCTGCGCAAGCCGAGGGTTATAGTAGCTGTAAACTAGCGTCGCAGGTTTAAGCACCAAGCTTACCTCACAAGCTAGCTATTCGCGCTGACCGCTCAAGCCGCGCCGCAGGCTTTCGAACGAACTAGCCGCTCAAGCTTGTGCCGCAGGCTTTGGAACGAAGCTAGCCGCTCAAGCTAGCGCCGCAGGCTTTCGAACGAAGCTAGCCGCTCAAGCTTGCGCCGCGGCTTTCGAACAGAGCTAGCCGCTCAAGCTAGCGCCGCAGGCTTTCGAACGAAGCTAGCCGCTCAAGCTAGCGCCGCAGGCTTTCGAACGAAGCTAGCCGCTCAAGCTTGCGCCGCAGGCTTAGGAAGAAAGAAGGTCTCCCAAGCTGGCGCCGCAGGCTAAAGAATGAAGCTGCCCTCTCAATTATGCGCTGCAGGCCAAAGGAAGGGGCTAGAAGTAGAATTTTGCACCGCAGGACAAGGAATGACCCCAAGCTCAAGTTTGCGCCGCAGGCTTAAGTCGAAGCTAGCCGCAGAAGCTTGCGTCGCAGGCTCCAGAAAAGAAAGACGATTGGTAGCTAGCGCCGCAGGCCAAAAGAAGAGGGCTGTCTTCGAATTTTTTAGTCTGTGAGCTATGACAGTTTTTTTCGAAAGGTTGTAATTTTATAATGATTAGTATCAAGAGACCGAACAAATTGCTTCACCTGGGCGACGTGATTTGGAAAGGCGCCAAATTCATGGCGCCTAGACGGGGTCCAGCGGGGGAGAGTCGCGAAACGGCTCCTCCCCCGCTGGTATTACATAATTTCGAGGTGCCATAAAATTTTTAGTAAAGTTTTTGATGCTCTATCGAATGGCCCCAACAAATCCCGACAAAAGTCGCGAAAATATCGAAAATTTTGGGACCCTCGACAGGGGGGTAAAGTAAACCGTAGCCGAGCTATGTCGTGGCTCCGCCGTCGATTTCCAGGGTTCTGCGAAAAACCGTTGTGTCGATTGCCAGCCTTCGATCTTCCGGAAAAAATGCAAGTTCGTTGTCAGGTTCAACTATATAAATAAAAACTGAGAACGATTTGGTCGACCACGCATCGTGAATGGGTCATCAAGCATCATCTCCAAATAGCTCGTTTTTTAAAATATACCGATCTTTGACCAGCTGCCCATCGATTTTCTCGACTGTTTTCAACACCCTGACCCTTATCATGTTTTGCCGCTTTTCCAAGTGGGGTATACTGTAGAATATCCTGCATTTAAAAGAACCTATCCTACCTTATATAATTTGGTCGCGTATCTTTGTGTGTGTGTGGATGTCACTTTCAAGGCCTGATTTAAGGACCTTCCCCTGGATAAAAGCGCTATTTTTCCGTCACTTGGGGGAAATCGACCCTCCTCTTTCCGATGGCGCTTACAGAATTTCGATAACATACAAGTTTACAAAGTTAAAGCCGGTTTTATTCATTTTTGGGGGTCCAGGAGGGCTAATTTGCATAATGTGAAAAAAATACAAATTCACTCATTCTGGCCAGTTGCACTCGCGGGTTTGGTCGGGGGCGGGCGGAGGGGATCCGCAGGACCCGGGCTATCGGAAAGTCAAATTTTTCATGCAAAGGCCGCATTCCAGCGCCCAAGGCCCGCGAAGCGGGTTTTGGGCGCTGCTAGAAAAATCAGTATGTATTCAACTAAAAAACTTTTTCCAAGCAGGCTCTCGTACGCAATGACAGTAAAATAAAAAGTTTGAACCGATGATGAAGCTGGTGATCGAGAAAGTAAAAAGATACAAAAAATACAAAATCACAGAGCAAATACAGTAATTAGCCTCCCGCCCCGAGTAGCGAGTAGCCCCGAGTCGTGCCCTGGCGCTAGTGAGCTTGACGACGTCCATGGCGGGGACCTACGTGCGCTTGGCGTGCTCGCAGTAGACGGCGTCGCGGATGACGTTCTTGAGGAACACCTGGAAATGTAGGGTGTGCTAACATATGTATTCGTAAAAAGGATAAGGTTTCTAAATTTTAGTGCAACTTTATAATACTTTTTAGAAAAAGGAACCTTCAGCTTGCTTTTTCCGGCCCTTGAGACCCAACTACCATTGAGGGAGAGTTCGTTCATGGTGCGTCGGCTTCGATTGGAGGGAATAAAACTAGGGCAGTGGTGCGAAATTGAAGCCAATTTCGAGCCCTCAACCCGCTGTGGAAATCCAGGCCTTTCCTACGATTCTTGCCGATCGATTTGCTGCGCTCAATTCTTTTAAATGTAAGTAGTCTTCAAATTTAGCAGTTTTCAATTTTTGCAGCTTCATTTGAAATTAATAAAATAGCCGTTTACATTAATAAAAATCCAGCAAAATTCAGTTTAGGAATCTAAAAGCTATTGTCTATAACAAATCGCGGCGCTGGGCCGGCCATACATTTTATGTTGATGTCGAGGAGGGAGCAACCGTTGGCGATTTTAAGGTTTGTTTTTAACAATTTATTTAGTCTTCTGTTCGTAATTTAACCTACTATAATTAATCAACAAAATCTATTTTACAATTGGAACTAAACACGAAAATTAATTGGTTGTTTTCAGAATGCCGTCATGCACCAGACGAAGATCCCACCCGACGAGATGTGGGTCGTTTTCGGAGGCGAGTTTTTGGGTTTGGGTTTGGATTTACTACAGGGTGTCCAAAAAAAACGAACCATCTGGCATTTCGCCGTATTACATCCAATCGGCCCCAAATTTGGACCAGAGGTGTATCAGACCCTAAATAATAACAATCCTGATATATAGCCCTGTAGCTATAGTAGTTCTCGAGTTATGGCAAAAACAAACTTTATTTTCCACTTTGCATAGGGTTTTCGTGGAATTAAATCCCCTAAACATTAAGTCAAAATGATCCGGAAGGCCTCCTTTACCTTAAAAATTTTTTTCCAGAAAAAAATTAATTAAATAAATTTCAATGCAAAATTACCCAAGTTCTTAAAGGGATAGGGGCGGCATAAGTCAATCGATTACGCGAGGGAAAGAAAATATCTCTGCGCCTCTTCCCTGGGCGCCCTCTCTCGCCGCGGGCCTGTTGATCCCCCCTGCCCAAGGGGGGTTCAACAGATGCCGTCCTCATCTCTTTAAGCTAAATTAGGGATTCGCAGCCGGAAGTCGATGCAAATCGATGCTAAGTCCAAAAAGATAGCCGAAAAAACTGTCCAGAATTTCGGGAAAAGCATTTTTTGTCGTTATAACTCGAGAACGACTGTAGCTACGGGACTAAAAGTCATGATTGTTGTTATTTAGGGTCTGATACACCTTTGGCCCAAATTTGGGGCCGATTGGATGTAACACGGCGAAATGCCAGATGGTTCGTTTTTTTGGGACACCATGTAGAAAATAGGGTGTTTTATACCGTTATATAAGTTAAATCCTTTAAAGTTTAATCACTAAATTTCATCATAGTTTTAGTAACGGAGCTAAAAGACAACGTGCAGCTGTTCGATGTGAATATCCGTGATGGTTACACGCTTTACGTCACCCCAACCACCGTAGAATTCCCTGAATACCCGAATTTGTGAATAAAAATGGAGGCTTTAAGAAAAAGGATTTATTAAACGACGTAATAAAATAATTGTGACAAAGAAATTCAAAGCCTAAATAATTTTATTGGATCTTCGGTGGATATTTGCGGCCAGAAAAGTGACAAAAAATCACAAATGAGGTTTTTTGGTAAAAAAGCAGGATAAAACTCAGAAAATGTTTGTACCTGTAGAGACTGGTAGCGGGAAAGAAAAAGAGCTCAAAATATCAATTTTATAGTGTCGCATCGTAGCGAATCGTTCCCTCATTCCCAAGATGGGTCCTCGATTTCGATCGCGGAAACTTGGCGTGCCAATTATTTAGCACGCGCTGCTTTGCGTCTTCCTTGGCGTACGTGGCGATTTGTTCTCTAAAAAAACCGATTGTTTTTGATTGAGCGTTTAACGAGCTTTTAAAGGAACTCGGAACCAAAAATTTTGAGTTATTACTGAACGTCATGCGATAAAAAAGACGCCAAATTTAACCTAAATGCACCTAAAAACGCACTATTGTGGCATTTTCACTTTTAAAGGAACTACAAAGTCGGAAAATCTAACATTTGCTGGTGCTCGCCAAAAACCAAGTCACGCGTTCAAACTGATTTCCTAGACGCCGAGAAACGTCGGAGAAAAAAAATAGGCTCGCCCCGTAGCTGTCTAAACCCAATCGAACCTAGGGGGTCGATTCTCGCGTTTCCCGGTTCATTTAAAAAACCGGTGAAGGCTAGTTTCTTATAGATTTTCTGCATTCAAGCAATTGTTTTTAAAAACGGACCTGCTTGGACTGCACCTTGGCTCTCTGGGTGCATTAAGTTTTCGTTTCAACCATTCCACAAACGCGGCATCGGCTTGTTCCCTGAAAGCATTTGAATAAGGTCAAATGGCACCTTCCAACCCTCTGCGCGAATTCGAGTTTTTTCTGTTTTAATTCAACCTAATTCGAGCAATTTTTCCGGATTTTTTTGGAGATTGTAAAGATACATTTAAAGATTAAAGAGACATGTAAAAGCATTTTTTAAGTCGGCTTAATCATCTTTGGAGATTCATATTTGCCATAAAAATCGCTCTTTAGACGTCGTTTTCTTCTTGCTCGAGCTCATACGACTCTCTCCTATTTGTCCACATACCTTTTGCGTGCATCCTCCGCCTGGCTGCGCAATTTCTGCTCGACCTGAAGCCGGGTGGCACTCTGGAAATATCGGCATGGAATAGAGAAACAAAGAACATTAGCAACCAGCCATGGCCCGGCAATAAATTATTCATTTTTCAGTGCTAGGTGAATGTGGGTTTCAGTGTCGGGGTATCGATTTTTAGTGGAACTTGGCATTCTTTCAAAATTTCATTGGAACAGTCAGTCAGTGAAACAGAAAAAACTCATCAATTCAGTGCTTTTTATGTACCTTACCATCCGATTGGTGGTCCCAAAAGCAACCTGTTAATCATGAAGACTTGGATTACATAGCGTAATCGATTAAAACAATTTTAGCGATTTTTCGGTATGCCATTTCTATTTTTTCTAGGCGAACGCTTTGATCCTGATCAGGGAATTAAATGTCTAATCAGTTGGACCAAAAATTTAGCGATTTTCAATCTATCATCTTAGAAAAAAAATTTTCTTCAATTTAGTGACGATAATCCTGTTCGTTATGGGACTGCATGTCGTAATCGGATAATCACGTTTTCAAAGAATTTTGGCATTTTTTAAGGTTCTTTCGTCAAGTTTTGAGACATGGATTTCCTAGAAAATCGCAAGATAAATTAAGGAGACCGAATATCCGTTGAAAAACTTACATTGCTGCGCTGCGGCTTTTGCGGTGGCGCCGTACCGTTTGCTGCTGTTTTCGGTCGCCTTGGTCCTTGGGATCGAGTACGCAGGGCAGAAGAGGCACTGAAAAAGAATACAATTCAAAAGCAGTCGAGAAAGAAATTGACGGACCGACAGACGGGCAGACAAACGGATGGGTTGATCAACGAAAGATAGCGGCTTTCGGGGACCAACTGACAGAATCGCATTGTTGCATATGCATAGCATATTAGCGGTTGGCTAGCGGCGGACTGGAAAAAGCCAAAATAAGCGTAAAATTCGAGCTTAGCCTTTCGCATTGAGCGGCGAATTTCGCGAGCTTTTTCCCTAAAAAACACCAATCACATCAACCGGCATTAAAAAAGTTCTAATTGCGTTTTTTTGGATCCATCTAGCAGGCTACGACAGACCTTCGTCTCTCCTAAAAGTCTACAAATTTCTCGTCAAGTAACCAAACTACCAAAAACTCAAAAGTACCTGAAAGAAACGCAAACTGTAATTCAGAGAAGACAAAAGCAATGACGCCTTTGGCAACTTTGGCAATGACGATTCTTGTTAAAGAATTTTCAGACGGTTCCAATCGACAAACTTTCACCCATAGGCTAAAACGTGATTCTAAAAAGAAATAAAAGCTGACTTTTAAGTTTTTCAAGAGCACCAAAAACTGACTTCCAAAAAGCTGGCATATCACCAAAATCAGCTCGAAATTCGGCCTGGCGGCCGAGAAGTCGTCATTATAGAAAACAGACATACTTTTCTCGCTTATAGGATAGGAATTCTCAAATTACAGATGATGGGCTACCCAAACAATTTTAATCCACAAACTGCTATCCAGAAAATCGCACAAACTTCTCAAAAAAAATTAAAACATACCTGCGCGTGGACACCGTAGACGTATCCATGCGGGACACCCTCAAGAGTTGTGGTGCCGTTGGTTGTATTGGTTGGTGTGGTGGTTGGGCCTGTGGTTGGGCCTCAACTGGGCCCTTCCCCTTCGGCTTCTCCTCATCCCCTGGGAGGGCATCCATCGATGGCCGCCTCTTTCTCTCTTCTCTCTCCTCTTCTCGTGCTCCTTCACTTGTGCTTTGTTTCGTGTGCCCTGGGGCTATATTCTGGGGTATTTCTCTCTTGTTTCTCTTGTCTCTTCTCGTGTTTTCACACTATCTGAAACGAGAGAGAGATATATTTCATTCCTGCCAAAAGAGCAGAGTGGAGAAAAGAGGGGCCCGCGAGACCGGAAATTTGGGGGTGCAGAGGGAAACGAGAAGCCGCAATTGGAGGGCAGGGGCTGGAGGAAATTTGAGAAAGTGCTGCAGAGAATATTGAGGAAAATAGAATAAATAAAAAAGTAAAATTTGAGGCAAAATTGGCTAGGCAGGCCAGCAGAAATCATTTGGGAATTGGGGATGTCGAAATTGCAGGGGAGGAGCGAAGAAAATTTGGAAAATTTTGGGCGGACTAGCAGAGAGCATTTGGCGATCGAAAAAAGGCAAAAATCACAGAGACCAATTAGCAGGGATGATTTGATAATCCGGAAACGTTGGATTGAAAGCAGCTGAGGGAAAAATTTTGGAAAATATAGACGGCCCAGCGGATACCATTTGGGGAAAAGGCTACGCAGTCTAGCAGCGGTGCTTTGCGAAACGGTGACATTTTCGCAAGGCGACGAATAACTGCTGGAGAAGACGTCTATGAATTTAAAATCAAACAAAAATGGCTAGGAGCACTAGTAAAAAGCCTTCTGCAATAAAGGGGGCAGACTAGCAAAGATCCTTGGGGACGAATTTAGGACAGTTCGGAATGTACGATCAGATAAACAAAAGCGCGGTAACTAACGGATGACTTTGACGCCCGGCTGGAACAATTTGAATTGGAATTGGGGCGGATAGATTCAAATATGGCCGAAAGCTAGCAGAGACTACTATGCAGCAGCGTGGGAAATTTGGGAAGACGGATTTTTGGTGATCAGGAGCATTTAGGAGGTGAAGAGTAATAAAAAATACACCGCTCAGACGCTGCCGGTCCAGCAGAGATCATTAGGGAAAGGCGGCCGAATCTCTATGAGCAGAGAGTATGAACAGTAAATAGCAAGAAGGCAAAATTACTACAAAAACCTAGCTAGGCTGCTAGCAAAAAACCGTTTAGGGATTACGAGAAGAGCAGAAAAGCTAGAGAGAAATGAGTACGACGCGTTCCGCGGGGCCATCCGTGTCCCGATGCTATGCAGAACCGAGGGCAGCAACAACTCAATTTGGGCGAGGGCCAGCGAGAGATAGAAAGTGAGACGGAGAGAGAGAGAGAGGGAGAGAGAGGGCGAGAGAGAGTACAATTGCTTCTTCTTCTTCTTCTGTGTGCCATCCCATTCGACTGACCCTCATTAAGCTGCGAAAGGGAGGGTCAGTAGTGGTAGAAGGTCATCATGGAGAATGACCACGATTCGACCGGCCTGAGGGGTAATTTTGGGTTTAATTAGCGTATTCCATGCGCTTTACGAGTTTTTAGGCGTCATTAAAGCGTCGGCAAGCCTCCTAATGTCAAAAATCCCAAAATTAGAGTAAATCAACTCAAAACCTACGGTTTTTATGAAACTACGATCGGATTACGTTACGACATCCAGCCAAAATTAAAATTTGCATGGTGATTTCGCGACGTTCTATAGTGCTTTTTGAAGCCGGCAAGTCAAAAACTATTTTCCAAAAAATCGCGAAAATTGACAAAATTTGCTTTTTCGGCCGAAAACATTACGCTATGAAATCGCGATTAAGCCTTTAATAAGTTTTTTCAGTAACTGAGCCAGAAAACAAATCCGAAAATCATAAACTTAAAAAACACTTCTATCGTGGCCGATCCTGACAAGTGAGTGAATTTGCGCGTTTCCGCGCCGAAACTAATTACGCCAAGCCTCTCACTTTCCGTGGACCAAGAAATGTGGGAAAATGGGTTTTGGCTTGTCAGTCACTTCAGGAAGGCAAGGATGGGAACGAATGTCTGAAAATGGGCAGCTAAAAAGCCCAAAAATAGAAATTTGCGAAATCCGCGAAAAGTTGCCCAAGGTGCTGTACGCAAGCTTTGCAAATCGGCTTTTCAGTTTAATGGTGTAAGAATACGATATATTGGCTGCCAGTTTGACGCTTAAAAAATGAAAAGCTCGAAAACAACCCAAAAAAATGAAAATTTGGCTGAATTCAGACGACCTTCAAAAATGACCTACTAGATACTGCACTCAATCCGGCAAAATTTAAAAATATTTCCATTATCTTTTGTATAAATACCGTACCTTGGCTACCAGTTAGCAGTTTCCAGGAAAAACCAACAAATTTCGGGGTGTATTCGTGGTTGTGGCTAGGGTTGTTGGTAGTGGGCCCACCCCAGAGGCCCAAGAAGACCAATTTTCTTTAGAAGGGGAGGGGCTCAATCCTTTGGGATAGAATGAAGGGCACCACAAAGGATTCGGTTTCATCTCTCTCTCTCTCTCTCTCGCCTCCCCAAAATGGGCCCCATCTGGCCATGGGATCCGGGCCGCATGCAAATCGGGGCCTGGGGCTTTGGGGTGCACATTTTCGACCCAATTGGTATGCAGGAGCGAGAGAGAGAGAGAATGGGAAAGAGAGGCAGAGAGAGACAGACAGACAGACAGACAGACAGACAATGAAACCGCCAGACGTTCCGAAAATAGCTCATATTTATGCAAATTTCACGCAAAATACGGTGCATAGTATCAAAACGGATAAATAAATAGAATCACAAAATTTGAGTGTACCTAGCGAATTTGGAGTTTTTGGAAGTATGGCTTAAAAAATAAGTACATAAATTTTCGATGCTGCATTTGGCATTAATTTTAACGTCCGATTGTTGGCAATTAATTTAAATAAAAATAATGTTCAGTTTCGTTATCCAAGCCCGTGATCTTCGAAAAGTCCTTGTGGTGTCTCGCCCTCTTGCAGCTGATCCTGGGCCATGATGATGTTGCGGATCTGCTTTTTGCTGGTTTCCTGAAACAAGCCAACTTTAATCGAATTTTTCATAAATTCATCCTCATTATGTAATTTATCACTTTAAGGTATGTAAATTTAAAGGAAGGTCAAATGAAAATTTTAAAAATTACCTGCACCTCGCCGGCCAGCAAAAATTCATCCAAGATAAAATAGGCCTTCTCGTAGTTGAAGATTATGTCGAGTTCGCAGACCTAAAGGTGATTGGTTTGAATGACCGTATTCTTCGCGTAATCTGAGCACTAAAATATAATTGAATGCATTAACAGGAGTGCTAAATTCTAAGGAGTTTTTAGATAAAAATAAGGTAAGTATAGTATTAATACGGTAATCCATCAATAAAAAATACAGTAATTACGGTAATCGATACCGTAGTTTGCAAAAAACCCACAGAGCTAAAATACTTGTCCAGCAGTTCCACATATCGGTGGATAACTTCAAGCGTAATCAATTCATTGTCCTCATCATCCACAGCGCAACAGAAATATAGCGAGGCGTATCTGAATTTTATTACTTTAAGCTATTTTTTTATTACGATAAGGCTGGCAAGGTAGCAAAGACCTCTTAGGAATTATAACCCACCTTTTGTAAACGACCTTCATATTGCTCGAATACTCCAAAAATGCGCACATTTTCGGCTTTCGCGCCAGAATTTGCGTGATCAACTCGCGGCAAATTTTCTTCTTTTGCTAAAATGGATTAATATATCGTTATTGATTGATATTATACCTTGTCTAAACACGGCGAATACCACTTCTGCAGTCGTAATTTGCCTTGTCGTGAAAAGAGCAGCATGAAGTGCATCATTTTGGCGGCTGGAAATTTTATAGAAGCAATTTTGCGCTTTTACGTTATGAAAAGTAATGTAATTTCATGTAAAACAGACTGATTAACTTATCTATTTTACCAAGAATGTAAAAAACACGCTGAAATTCGTACTTTGTGATTTTTTTGTTTGTTATAGTGTTTTTTTTTCCCGATTTTCACAACTGAAATTGAAAGGAAAGCGCGATAAATAAACAGATTTATTTTAAAACCTCTATATTTGTATTAAACCCTAGACAGTATGGGGTTTATAAGTGCACCAGAACTAAATTATTGATACAGCCGTTTTAGGTGATTTTGACGAGTTTCACTGAAATTTACAAGGCTTGCACTTTACAAAGTAATTTAGTGCATATAAAAATTATAAATATATCTATAGACTGCGCTTTTCTATAGTAAAAACGTGGCTCTTTTGTTGTACAGGTTGTCGAGGGGTCGACGGGGCCGCACATCGAGACCAGCTGGTAGCTGTGTTGGATCGCCGAGGGCGCACCGGATAGGGGTGTATATGGGATTGTGGCGTAGTGTTGGTCCCAGGAACGCCGTTTACCGGTTTGTACGCTACGAAACAAAACAAATTGCGCCATCAAAATACCACAAAATATTGTAAAATGGCATATTTACCGTCCTGCCATTTTTCCGAATTTTTTCTGCAGCAAAGGGCCGCATTTTAACCGGTTTAGCCAGTAAACGGTCCCGAACTTGCCCTTTTCCGTCGTTTTTATGAATTCCGCGACGAATAATTTGATAGAACAAACTTTATTTTTAGAATTCAAGGTGAGAACGATTCTTTCACTTTTCGTTTCCGCGTCAATCGTCCGAATTTGGGTTCCTCGGCTTCGGGTTTCGCTTCGGCAACTTCCGGTGGTGGTTGTTTTGGAGGCAGCTCCGTTTCAACCGCCTCGTAGTCATCCAGCGGCTGCAAAAAAAGTTTGCTGTTCGCTTAAGCAGTTAACTTTGTTATTTATCCAGTTAGGCTTGATCTTTATAAACTTTTGTCTTTCTCTGACTTGTAAAAGCTTAAAAAATATCGAGTTTCGCCAAAAAAATGCAGATTTAGAAAGTATTCAACGTGCTGAATACGAAATTGATTACCTCCTGCTTTACTCGAGCCATCAAATCCGAGAACAACTCCTCGGGATTAACATTTGCTGGCTCCTGCATCGAATTGGACGAGGCCGGTGTAGAATCCAAATCCTCGGAGCTCTATTCTACCATTGCGGCCTAAACAGTTGATTCGATAGGGGGAAATGTTGATTTTACTATATTTTTCTTATTTGAGTTAATTAATATTTAAACAAGGCGTACCGTATCCGGCGCTCTTTGTTGCATATTTGGCATTAAGACAAGATCTCCAGCGACACAACACGTTTCGACCGTCTCGTCCGATACTTCTGGATGTTTCCGGAGACAGTGACTTTTTAGTCTGAAAAAATTTATTGGATCCTTCAGGAACTTCTGCTAGTTTGCCATTTTCTTGATATTTTTTATTTCCTCAATTTTCTCTGCTAGCCTGCCCGATATTTTCTAAACGCGATGAACCTCCTGGCTTGCGGCGTTTTAATTTTTCCAAAAATCCAAATTCCAAAATTCCTGAAAGATCTCTGCTAGCGCGCCCGCACATGTGTAAAAGTTCCCAAACTAAACCTGCTAGCTAGCGAACGAAATGGGTTGTGAAGAATTCTCGATAGCCCCTCCGGCACTAAAAAAATCCTCAAATTTCCCAGAGCCTGAATCCCCAAAAGATCCTTGCTTGCTTGCCAGAAGGGAGATCTTTCGTCAACAAAACGTACTTATGCCTCTGTTCGTAGCTCATCATGCATCCTTTTGCCGGGCATCGATATGGCGTCGTTTCCAATTTGTGGTCCAATAAATGACGCGTGTATTTACAGCGGTTCTCAAAAATTAGGCCGCACTGCATGCAGGAGAGGGAGAGGAGCTGAAAAATTCGATGTCAAACAATCCTTTTTTAGAAAACGAGATTTTCTCAAACGAAAGGTTTCGAAATTTCTAGAATTATTTTGACAGCAATTTCTCGGGCATTCTAATGCCATTTTCACCGGCCTACCTTTTCCGCAGTCATCGGCTTCACGCGTGCATTTCTATTGGTGGCCACGAGATCTCGTTTCCGACCCGGGTCGCCGTTGAATGATATGTCGAAGTGTCACGCCCGAGACGTCCATTCCTGAAGATGCAATACAAGCCGAGAGTTTAGCTTGCAGGGCGTGCGGCGGCCTCGAATCGACTGGCGAAGGCGTCAGGCTTTCCAGGGGTGCGACGCTACAAAATACACCTGTTCATGGTCGTTTTTAACGTTATTACCTCTGGCAGGGTGGAGGCTGTGGCTTAGGAGGAGTACGTTGTACACCTAAGCCTAGCGACGTTGTAGGTGGAGCTTGTGGAGCCGGAGTCTGAAAAATTCGGCTCTTTTGCTTTATCGGGGGGATTTTGGAACGGAAGACCCCTAAATAAGGTTCTTATTTAATAATTCAGAAAATTCTAGAAAACCCAGTTTTTAAAGAGGGTGCGATAATTAATGAAAAGTACCACAAAACTCTAAAAAATAGCCTACCTCCTTCCACCCAATAGCCACAAGTTCAGCGAGTTTTGAACGATTCCGACACGTTCCGGTCAGACTTTTTGTTTTTGCGCGGCTTCGGTGATCCACAGTAATTCCTTCTAAAGCTTTAGGTTATGAATTAGGGGAGAGAAAGAGAGAGAGTGAGAGAGAGAGAGCGAGATAGAGAGCGAGCGAAAGATACCCTTACCTTCAATGCATCAATTTTTCCCTTTCTCCATAGTTGGTACGTTCCAATCCTATGTGTACATTTCATATGCTGTTTCAGCTCTTCCGTTTTTGCCATGGGCCTTGCGCATTCCGGACACGAGTAAGCCACATCGACATCGAATGAATGACCCGCGTCTGCCTGGAAACGACTCGAATTTATTTCCTAAAGGAAATCTGCTCGTTGTCCCCAAGAATCACTGCTAGCCTGCCCTGCCGCTTGAAACTGACCATTTCGACGAGTTGCGCAAGCTGGGGTGGTAGTGGTGGGCCTTCATCTCGAAGGAGCAACAGCTAAAACACGTTTTTTCCTGAGAAAATCGAACTGACATTTCCGTTCTCCCTGACCACATCATACTCATCGCATAAATCCTTGTAAACGGAAGCGCGGATGCTTCCGGAATAGGCTGAAAAAGGTAGGAATAGGATTGAGATAGAGCGAGCGAGAGAGAGAGAGCCGTGAGAGAGAGAGCGAGCGAGAGAGAAAGAGAGAGCCAGAGAGAGCGAGAGAGCGAGAGAGAAAGAGCGAGAGAGAGAGTGAGAGAGAGAGAGAGAGAGAAAGCTAAATTACCAAAAAGACCTACCAGGTCTAATCATCAAAATATGGCGCTTGTGAACCTTCACAAACAGCTTTTCCAAGTCTTTAAATTTGAAAGTCTTGAGCCGTGCGTAGCGTCGTAGTGCGCGATAGACTGAAAAAAACAGCGTTTTAATTTTTTGCAAGCCGAATTCTGACTACAGTACCTATTGATGGAATCGACATACAGTGCCGGGCATTCCGGACATTTCACCGCACAACTCAGGACAGAATTTTCCGTCAATTCCGGCTCGACGTGTTCCTGAGGAAAATTGTTGCTGTAGCAGCAGTTCCAACTTACCGTAGCCACATGGACAGCCAGTTGTGAGGTGTATGACAGAGTAAACAACTAGGACATGTCCATTGGACATTGTGGACGGGGACTCAACGGAGCGTAGTGGAATCAATCGAGTTGTTTTCCGCTTCTTTCTCGACTTTTACTTCCGGCGATGCCACCTGGAATACAGTAGCTTGGCTGGCAATTCGTGATTTTTCGGATTTGCGAGATAATTTTGACTTTTCTGTCGTAATTTTGGAACTATCGTACATTGTCAAGCATTTTCCTGAACGGCTCGAAGTCGACGCCTGATTTGGCGGCTTCCTGCTCGATCAGTTGGACGAGTTGGTGGTTGACCATCTAGAAAACAGAGGAATTTAGCGTGAGAGAGAGAGAGAGAGAGAGAGAGAGAGAGAGAGAGAGAGAGAGAGAGAGAGAGCGAGAGGAGAGAGAGAGAGAGAGAGAGAGAGAGAGAGAGAGGGAGAGAGAGCGAGAGAGAGAGGTATTTGCATGCAGTTTCATAAAATTGCAGAAATTGGCAGGTAAACGAGCAGAGATATTGATGAAAATTATGAAAATTTCCCGAGACCTTAAAATCAGCTGACATCATTAAAATCGTGAAAATCCAGTGAAATTTTTGATTTCTTAATGCGCTAAATCGATAGATAAAACAGTAAAAAAAAACGCATAAATAGATCGAACAGTAAATTTAGAAGGTGGGCAAGCTAGCGGCGATCATTGAGGACTATTAAAAAAACTCAGAAGAGGCATAGGTTTGCCGAAAA
This sequence comes from Mesorhabditis sp. LJ9110, assembly GCA_038088335.1. Classification (NCBI taxonomy): domain Eukaryota; kingdom Metazoa; phylum Nematoda; class Chromadorea; order Rhabditida; family Rhabditidae; genus Mesorhabditis; species Mesorhabditis sp. LJ9110. Next base: position 8,776 of record JBBGBA010000434.1, on the reverse strand, counting down.
CGTGCAAAAATCGTTAAAATCCAGACTTTCCATACAAAGTTTTGGAAATATGGCAGATCTGAGCAGAAGGTAAGAGGGCAAGCTAGCAGGATTCTTTGTCGAATACTAGGAAAAGTCAAAATTAATTGCAAATTGAGGAAAATCAAGCTCGAAGGTCTGAAAATTGTAGACTTCGGAGCTAGAAAACCGCAAATTTGCTAATTTAATAACTAAAATACGTTAAATCGATAAAACCAATGTTTAAAACGTACCAAACGCATAAATACATTTTCCATTTCCTCGGGATGGCCGGATCAGATGTGGAAATGTGTGGGCGAGGGGGCAGAGAAATGGCCGGTGCTGGGGATGGGGGAGGGCGAGCAGAGCTCATTTGCATCACCACAGGGGAGAGAGTGGAGGGAAAGAGGAGAGGCAGACATGGAGAGTGGGCAGAAGAATTAGCATAAATATCGGGGGACGGCAAGGGGGATACACACCGAATAATGAACATTTTGGATCCGGCCGGCCAGGACGGGGCAGAATATAGAAGTGTAATAAATCGATATCAGGAGCAAATTTAGAGCTTTTCAAGGTCTAGGTCAGAAAATCCTGTAACTTGCTATGGATAAAGGCTATGTAAAAATTTTGAGCTCAAACCCGAGAATTTCGATTTCACGTTAAAGTCTATAAAAAAGTATCCGATCATTATGATCATCATGATGATCACCGAAAAGCTATATAGGTATCCGCCGGGTGTCCGTTCCGTAAAACGGAATGTCCAAATTCATTTCCAGGCTTGAAAAATACTTGCTAATGTCGAGAATTGGACGTTTTTGGACGTGATCCCATAGAAAAATCATTACTGACCAAATTACGGAAATATCCAAAGTTTTTAGGAGGCAAGCTAGCAGAGATCCCTGGAGAATTCGAAACCTAGATGGTGCAGCAGCAAAAAAGCATATTAAAGTTTACATTTGCAGTTTTTTACATGTTTTTCGAAATAACGAAAACGACGAAAGAAATGCTAATCAAAAACGGAATTCTGAGCTCGAATTTCCCGTAAAACCGAAATTTGCTAATTTTTAAACCTTCCCCTAAATATCTAAAGGTGTCCGGCATCCGCTAAGTAAAATAGAATGCGGATTGATGTGGGGCATAGCAGGGCCCTTCCCCTCCCCCTCACCCGCTCCACATTTCCATGCATGGGCAGCCGGGTGGCTGTGGGGAGGCCCAAAAGAGAGCCCCGCCCAATCGATTCGCATGCAAATCATCAAAGAGGGACCCCCACGGCTCGAATGGACGGCAGCCAGTAGGAAAAGGGGACGCAGAAGAAGCCTAAAAAGAGCTGGCTCAGTACTCTCGGGGTTTCTAGCCGTTATTATAAACCAAAAAACGGTTGCTATAAAAATGGGTGAGATAACGCTTAGAAAAGCCACTACAAGGTAAAAGCGTTCAAAGTTAACTAAAAAACGACCTCTCTAGGCCTAAAAAGCTGAAAAAGCTCTCTTCGCTCTCGCCTTTTAGCTCCATACGAAGCTTAATAAAGCCAAAAACCCGCTGTACTGGACTGTTAGCAGGGGGGGGGGAACAATTTTTTCCAAGTAAACCTGCACAGCCCCATAACACAATATAACCCAGTTTCATATCATTTTACACAGTTTTGGGATATAAAGCCTATTAAAAAATTATGAAGATATTCTTTGTAACTTTCTAGCAAGCATAGACTATGAACAACCTCATAAAAATACAATATCTACTATTAACCGGTAGGCATAGACGAAAATTAGTTTACCCCGGCTAGCAGTTCAGTACCAAAACCGCTGCTAAAAAAGCTTTGAAACTCGAGAGTGATGTAAAGTCGCTAAAGCTCCGGGGAAGAACTTTGTGAAATTGGATTTTGTGGCTTCAAGAATGTATTTGAAAATTCAAAAGCAGCAGGAGACCGGTTTTTTACCCGAAAATGTGAAAAGTGAAAAAATCCTCCCTTTTTGGTGAAGCAAAGCCATCCATTTACTTTGAAAATAATTTTTTAACCATTTTTGCAAACGAAATCACGTTGCGAAGGTTTTAAGATGCTATAAAAAGCGAACACATAGGCTTCAGAGTCGTTTTTTGATTGTTGCTGAGTTGTTGAGTCACAAAAAGTTTTGAGGTGTGCCACGTGAAAATTTTCGGTGGCCTGCGTCCGTGGAAAATTTTCGCAGCCTTCTGGCGCAACTTCCGATTTCTTTTGCCTAAAAATTAAAAACTCTTGATTCTTTCATTGTATTGGTCTTCATTTCGACATAATAATATTCACTTTTTTCAGGCACGTCTGCGCGAATGGAGCAAGAATTCTTGGACAAGCTTGAAGCGATGGATCTCAAGGTCCGCGCGCCTACCGTTGTGAAGGGACTGCTCGACCTGCCGCTCGATTTGATGTACGAGGTGTTCGGACCCCTGGATGCCCGTAGTCTGCTCGAGACGGCCAATTCTCACAGGACCCTACGCAAACACGTCGCTCTTTGGCCCGGCAAGCAATGGGACTTCGTTTTCCGGTCGGGCCGCACTCTCATGATCGACAACGAGGTTTTTGAGCCGGATGCTGGTGTTCTGCTGGTCAATGCTGTCTACAATCAGGGAACTGGATCGGCTGTCACTGAACCTTCGATCAACATCTGTGACCTGCCTTACGTCCTGCTCTGGCCAATCCTGGAGCCGCTTGAGACTGGAGAACTGATGTCAGTTGTCAAATGCCATCCCAATCTTCTGCAGGCAACGAGGAAACTGAAAAACAAGCATTTCAATGCGGTGCAATTCACTTCGATCGGAGTTTTCCTGTACTACGGATACAAATATCGCCATTTCGTTGTCAGCTACAAGGAAGCGGAAATCTTGCTGACTGGTGCCGAATGGAAGCCTCGCCAGGTCGACTTTCCGGAAGAGGACGCTGAAGCTTTGCACTGGCACCCGGAAATGGCTCGGGTCCTGAAAGAAGTGCCGGTCACGCGGCTGAGATTTGGCACGCTGACAGTCGAATGGTTAGACCACATCCCTGAATGGAAATTCACGTCGCTGAAGGGCCGTCTAAAGACTGGCGGCCAGAATGTCACCCCGCAGATCCAAGCCATCTGCCAGAAGCTTTACGATCAATGGAACTCTGGCGAACGCGACGAATTTTACATTGAGCTCAATCTGGATGGCGGAGATATCGACGCGTATGAAGTCGGCGGCCTGCCTACACAGCCCGGAAATGTCTATGACTTGAAACGCTCTGATGGAATGTTTCTAGAATGCGGGTCGAATAACCCTCGTCGTGTGTCAATGTATGCCTGCTGGAAATTCAGATGATTAGAGCGGTATCTTTGTCCGGTTCTATTTCTTTGTTATTTATTCTCGTTTTTAGTGTTGATAAATATTTGGTTGTGTCAAGCGACTCGGGTTCGGCATCCGTCTATTTTCTGGTTTTAGCTTTGAGGAATGCGCAAATTTGCTAAGAGCGCGATGGACGAATTTTTACAACTTTGAAAATAGTTTATATATGTTTTCTAACCAAAATAATCACCTGCAGTTTCAAAACAGCTCTCACCTAAAATAGCAGGATTTGCGCAGCAAAACGCTGAGGTTGGCAGGGAATTTGGAACCAAAAAGCAGGGTAGATTTCGATCACGTAGCTCGGGCACATACTAACAAAATGCAAAAATTTTACTATCACTGTAGAATGCTGCCAAAACGGGATTTTCCTAAACTTTATCTTCAGAGGATTCATGGTTGTAAGCTAAAACATGGACGCGCGCCGAGCGACCGTACCGCTTCACCGAACGCCGCGGGAAGTTTAGGAGGAAAATTCTTTTCGCAATGAAAATAAAATTATTGATCTGTAAAATTATTGTTCTAAATTATTGATTGAATGAATTGAAAATATTGATCGGAAATAATGTTTCTTTTCCAGGCACGTCTTCAAAAATGGAGCAAGAATTCTTGGACAAGCTTGAAGCGATGGATCTCAAGGACCACGCGCCTACCGTTGAGAAGGGCCTACTCGATCTGCCCGTCAATTTGATGCACGAGGGGTTCGGACCGCTGGATGCTCGTAGCCTGCTCGAGACGGCCAAATCGCATCGAATTCTGCGCAAGCAAGTCAAGGATTGGCCGGGAAAGCGTTGGCAAATCGTCGATCGGTCTGGTGGTACTACCATCATCGACTGTGAGGACATTGAGCCTCGCGACGCCATTGTTCTGCTGGAGAACGCTGTCTACAAGCTCGACAATGATGGATCAAAAGTCATTGAAACCACGGCCAATATCTGCGACCTTCCTTACCAGTTGCTATGGCCCATCATGGAGCCGCTGAACGAGAGGGAGTTGTTGACAGTCGCAAATTGCCATCGCAATCTCGTGCGAGCTACGAAACATATCAAGGACAAGCGTTTCGGTTTGGTGCGAATTGATCCGGGCGGGGTCTATTTCTACGACTACGCTGCCCACTTTTCCTACCACAATTACTCCCCTGGTGGGAATGAGGCTTTGTTGACGAGTGCCTCGGTAGCAGGGGCGTAGCTGGCCCCAAGTTTCGGGGCAGCGACAGTTCGGAGGGGGCAGCAAGAAAATTTTTTCGAAATTTAAGCGCCGCAGGCGAAAAATTTGCTAAAATAGCAGCGCCGCAGGCAAAAAAATTAATAAAAAGTTATAAAAACAGCGCCGCAGGCGAAAAAATTTTCAAGATGAAAAATCATAACGCGCCTGCTCGGTAGGGTCACTATCGTATAACCTGAAGGCTGATATTACGCCGGATATGCGTGTTCAGTCGTTGTGGATTCATGGCGGACGGCACAACGCCCACAAATGTGCTGGATTGATCGAGAAATGGAAGCCTTCGAAAGTCGCTTTCCCGAAGTGGGATGTTGAAGCCTTCTTCTGGGACCCGGATCTGGCTCGGGTGCTGAAAGAGTTCGGTAGACTGGAATTCGAAGCTTTGCCCGTCGAGCTGTTGGAACACATTCCGGACTGGAAATTTACTGAGCTGAAATTTCGACTATGCTCCGGCGGACAAAATTTGACTTCACAAATCCAAGCCCTGGGCCAGAAGCTCTACGAACAGTGGTCCAGATTTAAACGCGACTGCTTCTACATCTCTATCGAATTGGACTCGGAATTGAGACTTCTACAAATTGGCGCTGGAACTCTCCCATGGGACAGAGCTGATGCCGTGACATTGAACTGGGGGGTTGCACCTGGCCGCACCGATTGGCCACCGTTTTTCAATGAGCACGCTTCATCCGATGGATGATTATCTATCAGACGTTACTCCGGACTACAGCGGTTATTCCTCTGAAGACGACTTGGACGTCTGGTACTGACTGGTGGTCCGACTAGATATCTCTTTCCTTTGTTGTCTTCTCATTTTGTTGAACAGCGTTGATAAATATTTCGCAGAAATTGTTCTTATTCCAATCAAATCCGATTTTCTCGGCCTCGGCGTCTCTTTTTCCTTTGTGGGAATCGCTGTTTTCTAAGAGTTGGAAAATTTGGAGTTCTAGTTCGTTAGCGCGCGGGGCAACATTTTTTATCGATAGCTTCTCTTATCATAAGTTTATTTTGAGCTGTATACAAACATATCGGTCGATTTTTTATGCTCTATCAATCGCGTTAACAGAATGTCGAAAAATATAAGAAATCCCGAAAAATTGCTTTCAAAACCCATTTTCAGGAATATTTTTGCATTTGGTCTAACTTTCTTCTAAATTATAGTGTTTCGATCGAGAATCAAAATTTTAGCACGTTTTTTGATGCTCTTCCAAATTGGATGGTGTGCCCTCAAAATATAGTGAAATATTGACAAAAATCACATGAAATCCCTCCGCCCCGCTATCAAACAGACCAAAATGGCTTCACTGATGGGAAAAGCTGAAAACCTGTTTGATCGGTCATTAGTTGTTCTAGCGCCTTTCCTGGGCGTTTTCTTCGTTTTCTTTGCAGAATTTGACGATTTCTTTTTTTCAGGTACGCTCTTATCCAGTGGAACAACAACTCGTCGACAAGCTTGAAACGATGGAAAGCGAGGGCCATCAACTTACCGCCATGAAAGGTTGCTATAGTACTGTTCTTAACTGATATAAGTCAGAGATTTTACCCGCATTGAATAGAGCGTGCGAGCATCTACAAGCCGCGCGATCGCACCTTTCGAAACTCGCAAAGCTCTTACTGAATTCCAGAAAATCGGCGCCGGTCCGCAGTTTTATACGGAAAATGTAAAAAAGTCCTAAAGAGAAAAGCATAGAAAAGCCATTGCTTTCGTTTGAAAATAGCTTAGTATCTTTTTCCTAATCAAAATCACCATTCGTAGTTTCATAACAGCTAAAATCTCAGGATTTGCTTAGCGAGACGCTGACCTTCATCACGTGCGGTGTATTTGCAACCAAAAATGTGTGTAGATTTCTATCACGTGGCTCGGGGACATAATAAAAAATGCAAACATTTTAAAATCACGCTATAATTCTGCCAAATAGCATTTCTCTTTCTTCAGCCTTTTCATGGTTATAACCCACCCCGAGCGACCGTACCGCTCCTCCGAACGCACGGGGGAAGTTTAGGAAGATTTGGGCCTTTCGCAAGTGAAAATAAAAAATGCAAATGAATTGGAAATATTAATCGATAATTTATCGCAATAACGTTTCTTTTCCAGACACGTCTGCACGAATGGAGCAAGAATTCTTGGACAAGCTTGAAGCGATGGAGCTCGAAGGTCGTCAACCTGCCGCTGAGAAGGGTCTACTCGAATTGCCCGCCGATTTGTCGAAAGTCATGGGAGCTTCGACCAACATCTACGACCTTCCCGACGACCTCCTATGTTCGATCATGGAGCCGCTTAGGCAAGCGGATCTTCTGTCGACCGTCAAATGCCATCCCAATCTTCTGCGAGCTACAGTGAAGCTGTTGAATAAACGCTTCTTTACCGTGAAATGCCTTAGCGAGAAGGTGCGCTTCTTCGAAAACTGGACCTTTGTCGAATTCGCGCGCGAAGAGGCCGAGCTTTTGCTGTTCGGTGCCTCCGTGTCGGAGCTGGAGTACGACCTTCAGGCAGATATTTCATCGGATATGCGTGTAGACCGGTTGATCTTTGAAGGTGATCAGAAAGATGCTCACAAATGCGCTGAATTGATCGAGAAGTGGAAGCCTTCGAACGTTGCCTTCCCGAAGTGGGATGTTGAAGCCTTCTCCTCGAATCCGGATCTGGCTCGGGTGCTGAAAGATGTCCGCGTACTAAAATTCCGCAAACTACCCGTAGAATGGTTGGACCACGTTCCGGAATGGAAATTTACTGCGCTGACATGTTGGGTCGGCTCTGGCGGCCAGGATGTGACTTCACAAATCCAGACCCTGGGTCAGAAGCTCTACGATCAGTGGTCCTCGTTCGAACGCGGCTTGTTGGACATCTCTATATACCTGGATTCGGAACTGGGACTTCTACAAATCGGAAGCAAGGAGCCGAAGAACGGAGGAGGGGCTAGTCGCCGCGCGGGCGATTTTGAGCTGAGATGGTCTCGTGAACGTCACTTATTCTGATGACGTCGCTTCCCCAAAGCCCGGACTCCAGTTTATGTGATGACTTCTATTACGATCATGATGATTTCGTACCCGATTCTTTTGATGACAGCCACCAAATACCTTTTGAGTTTTGCTATGTCCCACATCCTGACGAGGATGAAGATTGGAAGGAAGAATTCGGCCGTTACGATTATTATTGATAGTATTGCTTTCCCGTTGTTATGTCTTCTCATTTTGTTGAACGTTGTTGATAAATATTTCGCAGAGCCGATTCAATTTCTTTGAATTCGATTCGATTTCGATAATCCGATTTTTCGGCTTTTCGATTTCGGTTTCCGGTATGGGGATGGCTGCTTTCTAAGTGTTGGAATTGCGGGTTCTAGTTCGTTAGCGGGGAAGGGACATTTTTATCAATTGGTTCTCTTCTCTTAAATTATATTATTTTGAACTGGATATAAACCTCCGTAGATTTTTTGATGCTCTATCCAATAGCGTTAACAGACTGACATAAAATTGGAAAAAGCTGCAAAACCTGTTTGATCGGTCATTAGTTGTTCTAGCGCATTTCCTGAGCGTTTTCTTCGTTTTCTTTGCAGAATTTGACGATTTCTGTTTTTCAGGTACGCTCTGATCCAGTGGAACAACAACTCCTCGACAAGCTTGAAACGACGGTTAACGATGGTAGTTTCATAACAGCTTAAATCACAGGATTTGCGTAGCAAAACGCTGCCCGTTAGCATCACGTAGCTGGGGGTCATATTAAAAAATCCAAAAAATTTTAAATCAGGCTAGAATTCTGCTAAAACGACATTTTCCTAACCTTTGTCTTCAGCGGCTTCATGGTTGCAAGTTAAAACATGGACCCGCGCCGAGTGATCATACCGCTTCTCCGAACGCCCCGGGGGGAAATTTAGGAAGATTTGGGCTTTTTGCAAGTAAATATACAATACAAATGAATTTGAAATCTTAATCGATAATTTATCCAAAACCCGGATTCGAATGGGCCAATTCTTTTGGACGACGAACGTGGATCTCAAGGACCCCGCCTGGTTAGAAAGGCTCCAGCCCGTCAATTTGATGCACGATGTTTTGGCCCACTGGATGCCGCAGTGGGCAATTCGCATGAAAGTCTAATGTCTTTAAAGGCGGGGGCATGTTCATGTTCCCGCTTACACCATATTTGATTTTGCCCCACGCCACTTTTCAGAAACGCTGTTCGCCACGGCAATGATGGCTCAGAAATCATGGAAACCACGTATCTGTGACCTTT
>JBBGBA010000401.1:0-47616 GCA_038088335.1 Mesorhabditis sp. LJ9110 | reverse complement strand
TTTGCTTATTTTCACGCATTTATAGCCCTTTTCCAGGCCCTTACTATGAAGCGCACGATCACGAAGAATGATACCGTAATCTCGAGATATAGCGTATCGGAGGTAGGATTAAAGTTGTTAAAAAGTAACGGAAAAGTGTTAGGCTACAAATACGCGAGATGCCATGGCCAAATGCCTATACAATGCCCTTTTCCACTGGATCGTCCTCCGCATAAATCAACAACTCCTCAGGGCCCAGTCACCCACCAATGGATACTATATCGGTTTGTAGTTTGAAGTTTTCAGCATATAAGTAGCTTAATTTAAATTTTAGATAAATATAAATCACCTTCTCGAAAAATTAAATTTAACACAAAAATTTGGATTTTAAAATTATTTTAGTATCCGGACTTAAATTCGAGACCCTAATAGCCTTAAATTAAAGCAGGGTTGCAGTTTATATTTTTGTCAGGTGTGAGAAAAGAGAGAGCATGAGAGTGAGGGTGAGATTGAGAGTGAGAGTGAGAGTGAGCATGAGAACAAGAGTGAGAGTAAGAGAGAGGGAAGAGCAACAGAGCGGGAGATAGAGAGAGAGAGAGAGAGAGAGAGAGAGAGAGAGAGAGAGCGCGAAAGAGACAGAGAAAGAAAGACAAAAATATGTTAATTTCTTCAGGAAGAATACCTAAAAGAAGGCATCAGCTGGACGAATATTGAATATACCGACAACACGGAATGCCTCCACCTATTCCAGGTATTAAATTATTTTTAAAAATAGCTTCTTTAATTTTTTAAATGTAGTAAACGTCCTATTTTCGAAAAAAATTATGTTAAAAATTTTTAGGCAAAACCCTATGGTATTTTGCGGTTAATCGATGAGGAATCCAATATTCACAACGGCACGGACCAATCCATGCTTGACAAGCTGAATCAATTCTTGAAGGTTCGAGAGAGAGAGAAGAAGAGAGAGAGAGAGAGAGAGCGCGAGAGAGAAGCAAAAAAATTAACCCCTCCTTTTCCAGAACAACGAATTCTACGAGATGCCGCAAAAACGTGAGAAGGCCTTCATCGTGGCCCACTATGCCGGCAAGGTCAAGTACCAAATTACGGTAGGTGGAGTGTATTTTAGGATTTTGAACCTAAAGCCTTCTGAAGCCAAAGGCCTATACTGCTTTACACCAATTTAATTTGTCCTAGGGGTTCCGGGAAAAGAACAAAGATCTGATGCGCCACGACGTGCTGGTGACGCTGAAAAATTCGAAATATGGCGTCGTCCGCGAGTTGGTCGGCTCTGATCCGGTGGCTGTCTATAGGTGCGTTTCGTACTAGGCGGAGTGTAGCGTACTTTTACGGCTTTTACGGCTTTTACTCTTTACGTCATGGCGCAATTTTTCAATTGATGCTACCGTAACCCAGTTTTGCCATTTTTCATTTTTAGATGGACCCTCGTCCGTTCCGTTTTCCGTGCCCTTCAAGCCTTCAAACAAGCCGCCCGTACGATCCAGAGAAGCGGTATTTAAAGGGGTGGTGACAGCTGAAAAATCCTCGGCTTTAGAAAGCGCCGGTCATCTCGGCGTACAGGACGAGGGAGTGGCTAGAGGGAGGAGGAGCAGCGATTCACAATTGTCCGCATTTTTGCGTGGAGAATTACGGTAAGTCAGGGTCGCGCTTAAAGGGACTCGGACAGATTTTCCACAAGGTTTTCTGCTGGCTCGCTTTCCAAAACCATGAGTAAATTAGTCTAAAAAATTAAGTTACTAAATTAATTAAGGTGTAATTAAGATAATTACGTCACGTCACACCGAATTTTTTCAGACTGTCAATCCCCGACTTCTGCGATACGTCCGTGTTTGGGACGATCACTTCGCAAGCTAGAAGGAGTATGCTTCGGCCGCAAAAAGAAAGACTGTCTACGCTTAAAAGTCTACAGGTAGGCGAGAGAAAGAGAGAGAGAGAGAGCGAAAGAAAGAGAGCGATAACGAATACAAGCTAATTTTTCAGATTCCTCCGCGACGCTATGGGCCGAAAGCGTGGCGTCACCTCTCAAAAACCGACCTCCGTTTCGCGCCAATTTGAATACAGCTTGATCCGGAAGGGCTTGGATATAGCGTCGGGGATTGGAGTATGAGGTAAGAGATTGGGGAGCAAGGCATGGCAAACGAGCAGAGATTCTTCAAGGGAATTACCTCCTTTTTAGGCATTCATCAACCAATATCGTATCCTATTACCTGGAGGCTTAGATAGTCGTGTTGAAGATGTTCAGACATTCATCAGAAATCATCCACAAATTCAAGAAGACAATGTTCAATATGGACTCACGAAGGTAAGAAATACGGTGAAAACCGTCTAAAATCAAATTTTTAAAGGTATTCATGCGAGATGCGGAAAAATTGATTTTGGACGAGTTTCTGCATAGAACGATTATGCATCATATTGTCACGCTGCAACGGTGAGAATATATTTTTTTAAGGTGAAAGAGCTTTTTTTAGTTGGTTCCGCACGGTCCTCGCCCGTAAGAAGTACCTCCGCCTCCGCGCTGGTGTAGTTCGTATTCAAGCAATGTTCCGAGGGATGCAACTAAGAAATAAGCTCCGTCAACAGAGCTATGCTGCCATGGTGATACAGACGAATTGGAGACGGTCAGTGGCTTCAACCCTCCTTTAAACCATGAACAAACTCTCGATTTGCTACTTGGGAGGTTACTAGCCCCTCAACCATAGTGAAAAAGTGCCTTCAATGGCCCTTTAAACCCCCGATTTTCAGTTATCGCGACGAGATGCGCTACAAGCAGCTCCGAGCGACGATCATCGCACTGCAAGCGGCTTATAGAGGAGCGGAGACAAGAAAGAGGTAGAATTTCGGATTTTCATAGGGTAAACGGATCGACCTGAGTCCGAATTTCATGTCGTAATCGCTTGCAAATCAGGGGACATCGATTATCCGGGCGTAACCGTTTCAAAAAGCCAATTTTAAACCATACCAGAACTAAAGAAAAACCATGCCATGCCGTAATCTGTTTTCCAGCCACAAAAACGTCATTATTTGCTGGCGTAATCGTATATCCGTTCCTTTTAGAATCGGCGATATTCCCCGAAAAGGCTTCAACCGCTTCCACATCACAAAAATCCACACATTCCAACTGCCCAAATTCGACTTGACAAACCCGGCTTCATTGGCTGAAGTAAGTGAAACAAAATTCGAAAGCCATCAAACTAACTCTTAATTAGTAATAACGCTTAACTTTAATAAATCGGTAAAATAATTTTCCTAAAATATCTAAAACTGACGATTTTCCAGTTTGCAACGTCTTCCGATGAATGCTCATCGGAAGACGAATCAGATGACGGTCTCGATTTGACACCGTCGGAGGGCGATGTTTTTGGCACTTTTCCGTACGTGTTTTTACCAATGATTCGGGATTAAAGGATAATAACATTAAAGTATAGCTCAATTTTAGCGCTCGATATTTGGCCTTCAAATATTCTTTCAGATAAAAACACCTAAAACTTGTTTTTCAGTGACGACAATGTGGATCTTGACGTGGAGTTCACGTTGGAAGACACGAAGTTGAAATTGATAGAGTAAAATATAGATCGAAAACGCAAAATATAATTTTTAGGGAAGGTCCCGAAAACGCGTTCCACCGGCGACAAAGTCTTGCCGCCACGGCGTCGACGTCCAAACTGAAGATGCTGAGAAGGGCGGCGAGTACGGAGAGTGATCAGATTGCCAGGAAGGGCGAGACGTTACGAACGTTGGATGAGGTCGGGGTTTTAAAGGGGTTGGGAAGTTCGAATGCAAAAATTCTTTGAATCAAAGCTTGGAAAAACGTTGAAATTCATCAGAAAACTTTAATTTTACGAAAAAAACGGCTTAAAAACTTGAAAAAACGGAAAGGAAAACCGGTAAACGGGCCGGTAGAAAACGTGAACCGGTAGAAAACCTTTCGTAACCGGTTTCCCGGTTTATTCCTCACCCCAGATCCACAGGTGGGCTTTCCCAGCCCCTGTAGGCAAAAAGCAAAAAGTCTGCTGTGGGCGGGGGCCGAACCTTCGACCCCTAGGTTGACATCCCGCCGCTATCCACTGAGCTATAGGCTGGATTTTGACGGAAAATATTTTTTTTTGCAAAATCATGATTCGGTTTTAAAATACTGAGTTCGAAAAAGTTCTATAACTATTTATTTTGCTTACCCATCCTATTTTGAGCTCTCGTCGGCCATCGGCAAAAAGAAGGCCCTCGGCGGGAAGATTGGGTTCCAGAAGGCGAAGAAGAATTTGAAGGAAGTTGTTGGAGGGTTATTCGGGAGGAGGAGTGATAGTGGAGCCGCTTCGGATGGGGAGGAAGACCATCCATCCACCAGGTAGCTTCAGATGCCTTACTTTTAATGGATTCCAGTACCCTGACCGGTCCGGAGCCTCATTGCTTGAAGGTGCAAAGGTTGAGAAAAGCCGAGCCGTGTGCCATTTGTGGAAAAGTGGTCGGAGGGCTGCTGGTTCAAGCTCATAAATGTTCACGTGAGTTTTTTTTTGTTCCAAACCAGAAATTCATGATGATCTCTGCTAGCCTGCCCTTCCCAAATGATCTTCGCTAGCCTCTCATTCCCCAAAGAACGTCTGCTAGACTACCTTTCCGGAATGGTCGCTGCCAGCCTGCCTTCCCTCCCGTTTCCGCGTCGAATTCCTAAATGATCCCTGCTAGTTTGCCCCTCCTAAACATTCTCTGCCAGCCTGCCCGTCCGGAAGGATCTATGCTCGTTTTCATTGGTTCCCAAAGAGCCTCTGCTAGTCTGCCCTGCCATCAATTCTCAATGGTACCCGCTAGCCGCCCATCCATTCTCAAAGAATCTTTGCCAGCCTACCAACTCCATTTTTCAGGTTGCAAGATGACATTCCACAAAGAATGCTCAGCCTTTGCCCCCTCAATGCCATGTTTCACCACACCATGTTCTCCAACCCGTCTCGAACCCGAGAAGACCATGGGAGATACGGTAGACGGGTCAATTTATAAAAACTGTTGCTCGTCTAGAAACCACCGTCCTCCTCCAGTCCGTCAATCCCCAACCCTACCCCCGTCCGGTCAACAGCACACCAAGTTCAACCTGTTCAGGACGAAGGAACAGGTCGGTTTTTAGAGGAATTTTGCCGTCAATGGGCCTTTAAAGGTATTGACAAGTCAAGAAAATCCATAGCAATGCCTTGTCTGTTCCTTTAGGTTCAATTGCCTTGATTATCCTGCCGTTACGTAATCAAAGCCGCATCTATGGCAACTTTCCATGTCTTGCTAATCCCTTTAAGATCAAAATCTTCCAATTTAGACGGACCCGTTGAGTATGGTGGTCGAATCGGTAGAAGATTTGCGCCTTTTCTCGGTGTTCATGTTCAAGAAGCTCAACAACTTGGACCAGGTCAGTCCTTTCGCGCCTAAAATTTCAAAAAATCTTTTTTAGGACAAAAAGAAGCGAGATACAATCGTAGATTCGTTGTTCAAAAAATCGATGCGTGAATTCCACATGGAATTGATTGGATATGAGGCAATATTGACAGAAGAGGGAACCGTGTTACGGTATAAGGATCTGATCACCACTTTTGAAGGGCTGTTGACAAAGGTAAATTGCAGAGATGGGCAAAGCCCAGAAAGGGTCAACTAGCAGAGATTCTGAGGAATTTTACCATTTCAGGTATGCCGCGAAGAAAAAGTGACTTCCCCCTCCCACTCGGCGTCAACGCATTCCGCGGTTTCCTCAACGAGTTCGTCGCCCAACAGTCGAAGCTCAAGAAGAATAAACAGAAAACGGGCGGCATTATCCGGGTACGGTAGACTGTGATTGGGACAGAATTTAGAAAGCGCTATCAATTGGTTTCAGCACAATTTGGTGAAATTGCACTGATATCTTGATTTATGTATTTTGTCATGATTTTTATTAATTTCTAGAGCTACCGTAAGAAGCGGCGGCGGTCTGATGTTACTGTGGTGAGCATTTAAATAACATTTTTTGTTTTAACTAGGTTTAATTTGTTTTGCGACTTCACTGGCCCTTTAGAAGCGCTCCCTTTGGCTCTCTCATGTTTCCTCGCTCTCCTTGGCTCTCTCTCCTTTCTCGGTCTCTCTCTCTCTCTCTCTCTCTCTCTTCTCTCTTTCTCTCTATCTCTCTGGCTCCCTCTTTCATGCTTTCTCGACGAGAGAGACAGATACAGAGCCAGAGTGAGACTGAGAAAGAGAAGGCGAGAGAGCATGAGTGAAAGATAGAGCATGAGCAAGAGAGAGCAAGAGAGAGCATAAGAGAGTGTGATATAGAATTATTTTTCGCCTTTAGATTCACGCCGGCCATCGCTTCCGCGGCGATTTTGTGCACGTTCCGACGTACTGCGAGCTTTGCAACGAGTTTATGTGGCATGCCGAGAAGATATTCATCTGTAATGCTTGTCGAATATCGGTAAGCAGAATATTGCCGAATTCCGCAAAGGATCTCCGCTAGCTACCTAAAAATTACCGGAATTCGAACTTTTGCAGGTTCACAAACGATGCCACACAAAAATCACGGCGCCTTGCATGTTGCCACCCGGAGCGCAGACGGTATATTTTTATGCTAAACGCCGCAATCGTATTTTGCTTTCTCTCTCTCTCTCTCACACTCTCTCTGTCTCTCTCGCTGTCACTCCCTCGCTGTCTCTCTCACTCTCTCTCTCTCTCTCTCTCTCTCTCTCTCTCTCTCTGTCTTTCTCTCTCTATCCCTATTTTCAGTCAAGTGGCGGTCGTTTCTTCGGAGCTGCTCTCACTGCGTTGGCGGAGGATGAGCAGGTAATTTCTAGGAACTCCGGAATTCCCTACTAATCGCTGCTAGCTGGCTAGCTCATTTTTTCTTTTTTTAGGGCCTACCAACGATTCTGAACAAACTGCTGACGACGATTGAATTGAGGGCGCTGTTCGTTGAAGGATTGTACAGGTAGCGTATCGGAATTTGCGATTTTAAAGGGCCTTCCAAGCAAGTTTTCGCTCCACACAAGCATTTTTCAGAAAAAGCGGAAGTATGGCACAGGTTCGAGCATCTCGAAGAGCCATCGAAACGGCACCAGGTATACTGTAGAAATTGGTCAAAAATTCCGAATTTTACTTGTAGACGCCGATCAACTGTCGGTAGATGATATGCCGGTTCATGTGCTCTCCGCCTTGGTGAAATCATTCTTTCGAGAATTACCCGATCCCCTCATCACCTATGATCTCTACGAAAATTTTCTGAATGTATCAGGTGGGATTTTGGGTTGTTTTAAAGAGACTGGGACACAAAACATGTTTTTAAGGGGGAGGTGGCACATGGAAAGTCTTTTTAAAGGGAGCATGACATGCAAAATGGAACTCAAGGGAATAGTGCCAGTTTTTTAGAAGTAACAGCCGTTGCCGAACGAGTGCGTTGTCTCTCCGTCATGGTTGAACTCCTGCCAAAACACAACAAAAATGTTCTCGATCGATTGATGTATCATTTGGCTCGAGTTGCACATCAGGTAGAATTCTGAACTGTAGCCTAGCTACCGTACCCCTTTCCAGGAACCAGTGAACCGGATGGGCCCCTCAAATCTGGCGCTCGTTTTTGGTCCGTGTTTGATGAGGAGACAGCATGCTGTTCATGCACAGGATACATTGGTTGATGTAGGCGACAAGAGAGAGTCAGTGACTATCGAGAGAAATTTAGGTCTCAAGGCAAGCAGTCTGCGTCCAAGCATTAATAGAGGAGAAGCTGAGACAGTATAAGGCGACGCTGATCAATATTGTGGAGTTGGAAGCTGCGCAGGAGAAGGTGAGAGAGAGAGCCGGAGAAAGAGAGAGAGAGAGAGAGTGAGAGAGAGAGAGCGTAAAATTCAATCTTTTTCAGGTGGAAGAAAACATTCGTAAAATCACGGAACCCGGCCCCCAAAACCTTTTACCAGAGCTCACGCAGTGGCGACTCGATTTCCTGTCCACTGAAAAGTACCGTAACCCACCTTCATTCCTAAGTGCCTTTTAGGGACAAGCTGACCCACGAGCTCCCTCTCTTGCTCCAGTGGCGTCTTCAGAAGATCTCTCCTCATCTGATGAACGGTAATTAGCAGAGGAAATTTGGGGAATGGGTTTAGATTCTCCAGATCGTTCTCTCCTTCTCGGGATGAATATGCGATAGATATGTCATCGCCTCCGGTTTTTGGTGTTTTGAATCATCCGACGAAGGGACGGTGGGTTTCTGCAAACGCAACATCTTTTCCTCAATCATCTCTGCTAGGTGGCCCTGCCTCTTGCCTCTTCCTAAAGGCTCTCTGCTAGCTTGCCTCAGCATTTCCTTAAAAATCTTTGCTAGCTCGCTATCGATTCCCAAAAATCCCGCTATCTTGCCTCTGGATTTCCCAAAGAATCTCGGCTACCTTAAAAAGGATCTGGACTTCGTTTTCCTAAAGAATCCCTGGAAGCTAACGTCTAATTTTCCTAAAGGTCTTTGCTAGCTGGCCTGCCCATTTCCTAAATAATCTGCGCTAGTTTGTCTGTGGATCGCTGCTAACTGGCCTCTGGATTTCTTAAATTTCCTAAAGATTTTCTGCCAACTTGCTTTTAGATTTCCTAAAGAATCTCTGCCCCTAAGTTTCCCAAAAAAATACTCCGTTCCATAAATTGACCGTTTCCAGCCCTCGGCCCCATCCCGTCGTCGTCCGACCATCATCAGAAGTTCCGTCAAGATCGAGACCGACATATTCTAATTAAATTTATTTAAATTTGTATAATTTCTGAAAATTCGACGATTATTCCCGGTTATTCAAATTTATGCTAATTTCGTTGATTTTTTTTGCCCCTCCCATGGACCAAGTCGAATTTTGCGCCGTCTAAAAATTGTCTAAAAAATCGGTTGTGCCCATCATCGTTCAGGAATTTATGCTAATTCTGCTCAGCATGCTAATTTTTGCCTTCCAGGCGCCTTTAAATGGGTTTCACAAATTTCTAGCAAATTCTAAACAACATCCGGTGCCTCTTCTACAGTATTAAGCCGTCGATTTCTATCCTTTTGTTTGTTTTATTCGCAGAAATATTCAAATATATAATAATTCAAATGAGATAGACAGAATTGCTAATTTGCATACACAAAAATAATATAAAAATTCTAATCGAAAATTGAGGGGGAATTCGAGGATCAGAAAATGCAAATTTCCAACATGGAGGACCAGATTTTGTGGAATGCTTAAAGACAGGGAGAGAAAGAGAGAGAGAGAGAGAGAGAGAGAGAGAGAGACGGAGAGACAGAAATCTCAAATACACAAGCGAATATGCAATTTCACAATAGATTTGATCATTTTGGCAAGTGGATTACGGTAGAAAGGGCAATTTTTATGCGGCAAGAAAGAGCTATCGTTGAGGACTACGGTATTCAAATGATAGGGGCACCATTTAGGAGTGGCAGTCAGTAAATAATCTATGGAATTATTCTTCAGCGGTCGTCTCCAAGTCGCCATCATTTTTCGAGTCTTCCTGAAACATTTAAATGCAGTGAAGTATGGATTTTCATATCGTAACCGGAGAGCGGAACTTATTGGGGAAGGGCAAGCTAGCAAAGATTCTTGTGGAAACTCGGCGGAATACAGGCAAACTAGCAAGGTTCGTTGTGGAATTCTTACTTTTTAGAGTAATATAGAAGAGATTCTTGAGGATTTTTCAGCGTTGGAGGCTAGTTAGCAGAGATCCTTTGGAAACTAGAAAACCAGGCATGCTAGCAGAGACCATTTACCAACCCACCTCATCAAGATCGACCTCAATCTGGCCTTTCTCTTTCAAATTTTCGCTAGGTTCAGGCCCCGAAAGGAGATGGGGCCCTTCAGAAATTTAGGAGGGCGGGAGAACCCCCGGGTGACACTGGACGCCTGAAAAACATAGATTTGGATTGTTTTGAGAAACACTACCAGCTCGCCCTGCCTTTAAAAGTTTTTTAAAGAGAGTGTGACTTCACAATTTTTCCTTAAAATGGGCTCTAAAGCTCATCGCTTCCAAGTCCATTTAAAACTCATAATCTTAAACCCAAACTTCACAATTTTTCCTTAAAAGGGAGGGAATTGGGGCCAGAGCAATGATTGATGGGGCGGTGTTGAGGGGGGAAACGAGAAGACCCCGCTGAAAATTCCAGTTTTTGGCCAGGGAAATTAAGGGTACTTTGAAAATGCACCCTGGGCGTAATACATGGTAGTATGTTATTTCTACTGACACCTCTAAACCCCCCGATGAGCTCATAGATGCGTCCCCGGATTGAATTGAAGAAAACCCAACAATTGATTCCCCCACAGGTCGTCGAGACCAACTCGACACAACGCATAAATCTGAAAATATGGCAAAAGGGCCCCTTTTTCCCTCTATAATCGCTAGTTTGCCCCATTCCTCCTCAAATAATCACTGCTAGTTTGCCATCCCTAAAAACTGACCTGAACGGTTGTCCAGAATATGCAATTTGGTGATAGGCGACGAGGTGGAGGGCGAGTTGCTCGAATTGGCCGGTACGCGCTGCAAATGAAAGGTTTAAAGGGAGAGTGACACTCTGGATCTGGTATCTCATGCTCTATCGCTCTCAATCTATCTATCTCTGTCTCCCCTGCTCCTCGCTCTCCCTCTTCTTTGCCTCTCTTTCGCTTTCTCTATCTCCGTCTATCTCTCTCTCGTGCTCTCTCACTTTCACTATCACTCTCACTCTCTCATTTTCTCTTTCTCTCGCTCTCTCTGTCTCTCTCTCGTTCGCTCTTATTCTCTCCCTCTCTCTCCCTCTCTATCTCGCTCTCTCTCACTCCCTATCCCTCTCTCTCTCTCACTCCCACTCCCCCAGTCTCTGAATTGAAGGCCGTCCAGAGTAAATTCCGGAACTTTCCGATCTCCCCCTCCCCAAACGGGAAGCTTTTTGGCTGGCCGGCTTCTTGTCTTAAACAAATAAAGCTCCCGCTATTTTTGGCGTCTATTCTGAGTCGCACTCCCCAGAACCAGTCTCCCCTCCCCTACAACTCACACTTTGCCAATGCCATCGTCTTCAAGAACATCATTTCACGAGGGTCCAGTCGGAGGCTTTCCACCTGGAAGAAGTGACGACGCATTAATGGCCCCAAAAATACAAAAAATCTCTGCTAGCTAGCCTTTAAAGGTATCTTATTTAGCTAATTTTAACGTCATTAACAAGGCAAAGCTAACCTTCTCAAAAAGTGCGGCCACCTCGTCCCTTTCATCAACTTCCTGGCCATTCCTCGATTTGTTGGCGTACGTAACGACTCTCCGCGCTACAAAGTACAAACAACGGACACCATCCTTCTTGTAGGGCGATTGTCTGAAAAAATCCACTTTTAGGAGTTCCTAAGATTTTAATTAAATATTAGCTAAAATTCTCTAGATTCTAACCTGTTCATTCCTTGGCATTGCCACGAACGGGATTTGCATCCGTGTCCACGTGATCATTTGGAAGAACACGCGAGCGGCCATCTAAAACCAAGGATTCCTGAATGATCTCTGCTAGCTTGCCTCTGGGAGTGATGTCTCGGGTTGTCGAATGGATTGTGGAAGCGGAGAGGGGATACCCAGGGCCGAACTCCTTGGAGACGGCGGGCCGGAGTCGGGCAGGAGCTGAAATTCGCCCTATATTTCACCTTTTTTGAAAAGATCATGATTTATTTTATATTTTTACAGTTATTATTGACCTTTTTCCCGATTTCTATTTAAATTTAGATGTAAACCCCCTCCCCTCCCCTGAAATTTCCACAGCGATACCATTTGACGGTTTGACGGGGCCGTTCAGCGCCTGTTAGATAATCCACCAAACGGCGCCCGCCCCCAACGAACAGTTAAGCCGACGATAATTCGAGTCGGATGAGAGAGAGAGAGGAGGAGAGAGAGAGAGAGACAAACATACAGACGGACAGACACGAAGGCAAAAAGGTAAATTGGGTGTCACGTCCACAGACAAAAACTATCGGATTCGACGTCAACATTGGCCTATTGACGGGGGCCGCGGTATAGGTTTGGGTTACGGTAGCCAGGGGTAACTAGCAACGATTCTTGTGGAAATGGCTTGGCGATTGCGCACTAGCTAGCCAAGCCAAAAGTGATCATTATGGATTTTTTTACGGAAAGCTAGCAGAGATTTTTGAGGAAATTCGGGCTAGCATCTATCTTTTAGGAAACACTCGGCTTAGGGCCAGCTAGCAGTCTTTGAGAAAAATCCTGGTCACCAGTCCGTACCGGTTACGTCTACGATAGCGAACTAGCAAGGATTTTGTGGAAGTTTTCCGAGTCCTGTTTCTCTCAAAAATCTTGATCTCTTCCAGCTTCCGCGGAATTCTATAATGTGCCCCCTTTGGCTACCGTATGCCTTCCCTTCCCTCTTCCCCCACTAGAAGATGGATGTGTGGGAATGAAATTAATAAGGCCCGACACTCACGCCGGCAAGGGACCGGAATATTTGATTTTCCGAGAAGGCCAACACGGCCGAGGGCAATAAGTGGAGAGACACCAAGGGGTACGGTAGCTAGGGTGAATTTTAGAGTAGCGGGTCGGAGAGCTCGTCTAGCCTAACGAACCTAAGCCTAAGCTTGATTCTGAGCTTCAGATAAGTCGCAATCAAGCCTAAGCCGACTTATAAATTCACCTGTGACTTCGAATCCAGGCTAAACCCCGGAAAAAGCCCATGCAACTGTTGATGGAGATTGGCGCGCCGTTGTAGGGTGGAATTTCTGGGTCCTGAAATTCAAATCGCTATTTTGGCCAAAAAGCAAAAAGTTGGGGCCCCCATGAGGATCGAAGGGCAAGCAAAGACTGAGACTGGCAAGCAAAGACACTACCAATCGGCCATGAGGAATTTTAACAATTTTCCTGACCTCTCTCGTGTTGCACGGCCTCCTTGTTCATCCCCACCTCGAGGCATCTTCGCAATCGGCATGCCCTGCAAATCGAAATTTAATTTTTGCTACCGGAAATTTCAAAATTTTGACGATTTACGCAAGTTTTAATTTAAATATTCAGTTTTCAGCCACAAATTCACAAAAAAAAATCCATCAATTCTTGGCTTCCATGCTCCTTTAAAATACCGAAATTCCAAGCTTTCAAGATCTATTTGCCTATACTTTCATTTAAAAATTCGAATTAATTTTAAATGCCTGATTACACACTGCCTTTCGCCCGCCCTTTTTTTTTTTTTTCTTGCCTCCGTTCAAAATGGGGGCAATCGCAAACCCCAGGGAACTGAAGCATGGATGAAAATGACAGGGTATTCCTTTCCCTACTTGAATCTGCCTTTTCAATGGGTTACTGTAGCCGGGTCATCGTTTGACCACCCCCATCCCCCTACTCGACCCCGATTTTCGAGTGTTCACAGGTGCCAGGCGGTGACTTGGCCAGAAAGACAGGGTACGGTAGTTGGGGGCAACTTTTAGCCCAGAAGCGATAACTCGGTTTGTGAGGGTTACGGTAGCTGGGGCAAAGTTTAGACAGAAGAACCGGGCTCTTCAATCGTCTCTGCTAGGTTCCTCTTTTCGAGGATACGGTAGCCGAGGCAACTTTTAGAGCGTCTGTATCCTAAAACCTTAAATTCAAATCCATGAATACCCCATTCGGAGTTGCCCTTTTGACAGTGTGTCCATGGACACAAGCAGGTGTCAATCGGCCAGTTTTTATGGCCCCTCCCCCCCTTTTCCGCGACACTCCAATGGCCAGCCCGAGCGTCAATGGGTGTCCCCCGGAATGGCCAGTCAATAGCTATCGGGACAATGGCAAAAACGCATCGAAATAGGGTCGAAAAATGCATTTAACGGTACGGTATTCCATGCGAAAAAGTGGTGGGTGGTCAGCGGGGTTTGAATATGAAATCAACGGGCCGGAGAAGTCAGAAAGTCAAATTCAAAGTTTTGGACCCAATATTTGCCTTCATACCGTGAAAATTAAAGCGAAAATCGATGCCGTCTCCAAAAAAGCTAAAAATTACGTTGGAGCACTCGATTTTCACGTTTCTATCCCCTTTAAAACAATTTCTAATGTAAAAAAATTACATTAAAAAGAAAAATTATGACTTTGAAGGACCGCTGAAGTCAGAAAGTTCTTAAATCCACAAACCTGCACTGATTGCGATGAGTTTTATCGACCAAACACCGTCCCTCCTCCCCGGCCCCCTTATTTTTGCATACATATTGTCGATGCCGTCGGATAGACCGTCTAAATCAAATTAATTGATGAAACTACAAACTACAAACTTGAAAAACCCGGCACAGCCATCACACGCAAAAACGGCATAATGCTTGCCGGAAGAATGGTCATGGCAGACACGACACGGCACGTCGAGCAGGATTCGGCCTGCAAAAGATACTGCAACTTTTTTGGATTATTTTTGATTCGTTAGAGATTTTTACTGTAGATATAAAACAGCAGCAGCTATCAGCCCGAATATTTTCAGGCAAAAAATATAGTAATTTGTGAAATTTCTGTATTGAAAACGACAAAATATTTTTTAACTCTTGTTTATTTGAACTTTTGATATTTTGGATGAAATGAAAAGTGCAGGTAAAAAAGCCAAAAGATTATCTATCAAAATTTCAGGCCAAAATATCGTAATATTAGAAATTTGTGGCATAAAAACCAAAAAAAAGTGAAAATTTAGCATGTCTAAACAATTCTTATCTGTAACTTTTTCAGATTACAATATTATTGACTGAAATTTTGTGTGAAACTGGAGTTTTGGCTTCCAAATATCCTATAAAAATTTAAGCCCGATCGTGAACTGGACGAGAAAGTTATGAGCTATTTTCTGAAACTTCGGGTCAACTCTTCCTTCCTTTACTCACTTCCAAACCCCTTTAAAGCCCTAGAAAGCCGAATTGGGCGCTTCGGTCGGAGTTCTAGCTTTGATTCTCGGGGTCCTCAGCCGCTTCTGCCATTGTTATCTATTGGCGATGTGGGGGAGTGAAGAGTTGGGACTCCCGAAATGGGACTCTTGAAAGCGGATGGCAATAGGCCGCCAATGGAAAGACACAGCCGATAAGTAGGTCCTTAGGAGGGAGAGAGAGAGAGAGAGAGAGAGAGAGAAGCAAAGACACTTCTTGAAGTTGTGCCGTATGGCGTGCGCACCGCCAGACTTGAAGCTTTATTGTTAACAGGGCTTTAAAGGCAAAATCAGGCATGTCCGAAGCTCCCTAGTTTTATATTTTCGCGAAAAAAATAGGTTATGAAAGATATCAGAATATTTTTGGGAACGATCACAGGGACGCAGAAGGCAGCAAACGACTATGTACACCAAATGACGTACTGCTTGGCTGTCCTTGGGCCGTGGTGGCAGCGGAAGCTGTTGCTGTAGCCGCCATCGGCCCCAGCAAAGACTCCACAGAGAAACTCGTCGCGAATAGGGCGAGGGGAAGGGATGAAGCACCTAAAAATCGACCTAAATCATCGACTTCCATTAATGCGTGAACCAAACAACGGCCGACATCTTTATGGAACCAGAAGCTAGCAAAGATTCACTTCAGTTGAGAGAGAGAGCGCGAGAGAGAGAAAGAGCGGGTGAGAGCGAGATAGAGAGAGACTGAAAGTTCGATTCGGAGCAAGAGAGACAGGGGTAGGCGAGAGAACGGTCGGGGGAAGAAAACCAAAAAAAATAAGAAAATTAGAAATTCCAATTCCAATTTTTGGCCGGGCAAAAGAAAGGAGAACGGGCAAGCTAGCAGAGATTCCGCAAAAAAAATCGGGAGTCTTTTGGGGATCGATGGATCATGGGAGAGACACAGAAAGGATGAATCGTAGGGGAGCGCCGCCAAAAATCGGGGGTCCGCGAGGAGGAGGAGTATGACTAAGTGGCCATAGGATGGAGGGGGAGGGAGGGATACGGTAGCCGGCACGGGATGGCGGAAGGGGGATGGGGGAAGCCACGCCCACAAATACATGAGCCGCATATGGACATATTCCATTCAACCACTTCTCTCTCATGAATTATGGATTTTAAAGGGACTTGGAAGGTAAAAACTGAGAGGTCTTTAAGATGTAGGCATATATTTAGCCGGGTTTTGACCAATTCCTCTTTCGCCGCCGACCACCTTCGCTTGTCTCCTCCTTTAAATGGTCTAGGCTTAGGCTTAGGTTTAAGCTTGGCTTTAGCTAGGCCTAGGCTTGACTAAGCTTGACTTAGGCTTAAGCTTGGCCGAGCCTTGGCTTCGGCTTACGTTTAGGCTTCGTTAACGATATTTCTACGCCGCTTTATGCTACACTTTTTCAAGGGATTTAAGCTGACATTTGACTTCCTGGTCCCTTAAAACCCAAACAAAAAAATATACACGTGCTCCAAAATGGTCACTGCTTGATGCCCTTCCTAAAGCTTCTCTGCGAGCTTGCCCATTTCCCAAAAAATCCGCGCTAGCTTACCGATTTTCTAGATGATGGCGGCTCGCCTGTAATTTCCTCAAGGACCCTCTGCTAGCTTCCCGATTTCCTAAAGAGCCTCTGCTAGCTAGATTTTACAAAGCATCTCGCAGTACCTTCCTCTCCCCCTTGCCTTCCAAGTCCCTTTAAATTCCGATTTTGACAGTTGGCCCCCTCGAGGTGAGGGGAGGGCCAATTTTGGGGGAAGTGAGGCCGAGGTGCCAATTGCTTGGAAATTGGGCGAATGCAAATATTGGAGGGAGAGAAAGAGTGGAGATACAGAGAGGGGGCAGAGGGATTGGGGAAAACTTATCGCGCACTGCCCTGATGACACCTGGCAACATATAAATAAATGGAGCGATTAGGGAGGAAATTATAGAAATGGTTGGTGATGGAAGAGAGAGAGAGAGAGAGAGAGAGAGAGAGAGCGAGAGGAGAGAGAGAGGGAGAGAGGAGGAGGGAGAGAGAGAGAGAAGAGCGAGAGGGAGAGGGAGAGAGAGGGATGAGAGTGCGAGAGAGAGAGAGAAAGGAAGAGAGAGTGATGAATTGTTTCGCAAAAAGACAAGTTAGCAGAGATCCTTGAGGAATTCTGAGCAATCCAGCAGAGACCCTTAAGGACACGGCAAGCTAGCAGAGATCCTTTAGGAGCCATCAACCCCAATCTTGCTTTCATTCCCTTTAAAGTCCTCCGCAATTTTTCTGCCCACAAAAACGGCATCCCGCGCCAAAAACAGTTTTTCATGCGCCGCTTTTTGCTTTTGCCCGGCGCTCGGGGCAAAACAGCATGGAAATGGAGGGTCGGGGGGTATGGAAAAAGTGTTCATTGTATTCATTCGGAGAGCGCGGATCGACACTAGACCCCACAGCTGGCCTCTATGGCGGATAGGAACGAGAGAGCGGAAATGGACTCAATATTCCTCGGGTAAAATTCGGATTGAAAAACGGATGTATCTATTGGATACAACCAAATAATGGTAGACTGCTAGCGGCAATAGCAAAACACAAAAATACGAACCGCAACGAAATGACATGGTATGGCAATAGGAGTGGAGGGGAAAAGGGCGCAATCTGGCTTTCGTCAAAGAATCACTGCTAGCATGCCCGTTTTACTGTAACCCAGATTAACTCCGCGCTTCCTTAAGAATCTCTGCTAGCCTACCGATCCTCGGGAGAACATGCCAAATCAGGGTAAACCAATATCTTCTCTAGTATTTGGGGGTGAAGTACCTCCCCTCTACCCTCCCGATTGGGTCGAGAGCCCTGTGGCCATATACTTCTCAATTAGAGAGCGAGGCTGAGAGAGAGAGAGAGAGAGAGAGAGACGTTGAGAGGAGTATCGCGTAGCATCGACCTTGAAGCCACTGAAGTGAAGACAGTAAGAGACAATCCACATAACGGACAGCCGGATATACTTGTTGAGGAGAGAGAGAGCGATAGAAAAGAGAGAGAGAGAGAGAGAGAGAGAGAGAGAGGAGAAAGATCCCCAAATTTGCATTCGATTCATCAACACTTTAGGGCAAGGTCGGGTTGGCAATTGGGTTTAAAGGGCCATTGAAGGCTCTAGAAGAGCCAGTAGATCCAGGTGAGCAGGCAAAGATTCTTAGGGATCATTTTGGGGATTGGCGAATCAGCAGGAAGCATTTGAAGTCCAGGAAGCAATAAAAATTCTTTAAGGTCCAGGCAAGGCAGCGGAGAGTCTTGAGGATCGGAAGCCAGCAGGACGTTTTGACAGAAATAGCCAAGATCGGAAATCGGAAAACGCGACAATACCGACCGCCACGAGCCCTAGGGCCAAAATCCCGACATACAAAATTGCCGTTTAAAAGGTAGTGGATTTCAAATCATCCTACTATCCTACTATATATAAAAAAGTAGTGTCTGTGTGTGTGTGTCGATTTGCATGCAACTTCCGTCTGTATGTCCGGAGGATAACTCAATAGGGGATGAATATTAGGGTACGTATGATACATCATTAGGTGCGTAATGGCTCTGCGATGACTGCACACATAACAGAATTATCGAAATACGCTATTTTCTTTATTAAAAATAAGTTTTTCTAAAATTTTCGAGAACCCTCTTTGGTAGGAAACAATTAGCGTATACCGGAAGTAGAAGAAGCCTATAAAAAGGGATGGAAGAAAATTTTTGTCAGCGTGATTGAGGCTGAATTATGCAAAGTGGACAGTTTCGTTTGTCCAAACGGGGCCAGGGTTGAAAAGTCGCGAAGCGGCTTTTCAACCCTGGTTGTTAAGAATTTGTCGGGTTTTTGACTGTCGGGATTGTCGCTATCAGCATACAAGCCTGACGGTATTTCGGCGGTCGGTATTATGGCTAAAATTTACCCAAAATATCGTCTTGCTTGCTTCCTTAAACCAAGATTTTTCGATATTTTCTGGGACTCGGACCTTTTGGGCTCGCTTTTGGCCTGGGGCCCACCTTCCTGCGGGGCCACTTTTGGGCTTTTCGGGGGGGGGGGGGGGTGTGTCGGCAGTGTGGGCAGGAAGTGGCGCTATGGCCCATTATCACATCTAGGGGGTGGTAGGGGGCATTCAACCGTATCAAGCCTCTATTATATCTGGCAACCGATCCCCGTGTATGTTGCCGACAACCACCCCCGAAACCCCTGATCCGGTCATTTACCCCCCACCACCGGGGTCATTTGCAGTCGAATGGAAATGGCGGGCGCTAAATCGCGCCCAACTTGGGGACTCGATAAATCTATAGACCCTAGGCCTTTCAAGTTCCTTTAACGAATCGGAGTACCTACAGAACTGTAGATTCCAGACCTTCCAAGTACCTTTAAATACAATGGACATCGAGACTTCCGGACCCCCCGCACCGGCCGTCTTTTGTAGTGTTTTGTAGCCCCCTTCAATACACCACTTCATTAGACGACAGTACGGCATACTCCTTTTGACACCTGCCGCTATGTGAACATCCGCCAAATATGGGCCCCTGGAATGCGGAAGAAGAATAGGAAGGAATTGTTTTTAAAGGGACTGTGAAGTCAAACTATAGATATATTTAGAGCTTACTGATCTTTAACAGCCTTCAAAATTAAGCTTTGAAAATACCACAAAGACGGCTATTGGCTTTCAAAAGGTTCCAAAGGATCTCTGCCAGTTTGCGGATCCTTAAGGACCTCTCCTAGGTTGTCTGATTCCAAGAATCTCTGCCAGCTCGCCTCTTTCAATTCCCAAAGAATCTTTGTTAGCTTGATCCTTTGACTGACTTTTCTAATTGGCCCGTAAATGGTAGCACGCGGAAATGAGATACAACCATACTTCGTCAAGCTCAAGGGCTAGCAGCTAGTGGTATATTAGGTAATTTCTACCCGTAAAATACCTGTAGCCATGTGTGAGGGTATGGTACCTCAAAAGGCCCTTCTCCCCCGCCTTGGGTCTGAAATGCTTGTGGCGCAATATTGTATCTATCTGTCCTCTCCCGAAAGGTCCTCTACCCCCCCCCTGCTAATCCGGTTGCCCTGTATCCCCTTTCGGCATCTATCAAATACACGAAAAAGACACAAGAACACGCGGGACTTTTTGGCTGAATCGCTGGTGGGAGGGGGATTAAAGGGACCGGGAAGACAGGTCAACTTGAAGGTTTTTAGGAATTGACTTGATTTTTTGGAATTTTCGATTTTTTTCGCTTTATGAAGGTTTTGATAAAGCATCGGAAACTATGCCAATTCATAAAAATTCAGCCCGATACCGTAGTCCAGGACACTTTGATATAATTATGAAAAATCCGAAACTGAAAAATTGGTTAAAATCACGCTTTTCTTGCTAAATTCGACCTTCGGACCAAAAAGGAAAAGCTTTTGATTTCAGGATTCGAACTCGGGCCGTGAGAATAAAGGTCAAGAACATTACCAATGAGCCAGAAGCAAAAAATGCCAAAATGCCGTTGTCATGTTTTTCAGGTCTTGTCGTGCTGGTTAGCATCTTCGTTGTATCTCTGGTGGTTAGTATCTCTTCTAGGGTTCTGACCCGGGTTCGACCCCCGACCACGACGACAAGCTTTTGCTTTTTGGTTGTGATAGTTTAAAGGCAGATACAAGGGGGGAGTATACGGTATCAACATCTCTAATGTACCCCAACACAATCCTCCCGCAACTTATGCCCCCAAAAGACTCTCTGGGGGTCAACCCCATTGTGCAAAAGTGCCTTCTCTACCCGCACTTCGTTGTCACCTCATAAAGAGACACCGCCAGATTAGTGACAGAGAGAGAGAGAGAGAGAGAGAGAGAGAGAGAGAGAGAGAGAGGGGATCGGTGTCATCTTGTTGTCTATACAAAATGGACAGGCTGAGGGATGACGAGTCAATCCGAGAAATGCCTCGGGGTATGGAAGTTAGGGGGGCAAATAAAATCACAATGTTGGCTTCTATAGCCCTAAAAATCAAGTTATACTAACACTACTACTCTATAAACTTTTTTACTACTTGAGCATTCAGCAGAGCAAAAAGCAAAAAGCTGACTTGGCCGGGAATTGAACCCGGGTCCCCTACCTGACTGACGACCACGCTAACCACTAAACCATAGTCAATAACGCGTATTTTTTTAATTTTTGATTAATTCGATCGATGCTCTGCCTTCCTGGCTCCTTTAATTAAACATATTACATGGCTACAGTACCCCCATCGAATCAAGCCGCAAATCCGACCGGCAAATTGACCCTCCAATTTGGTCGGATGGGATCTCTAAGAAGAACATGCGCGTATCCGGATGGATTGTGATGTAACTAGCGCTGAAGGGACACCCTAATTTGCATAGATCTTATAGCTCGGGGATGATAGGGATGAGTATTTGAGGATGAGAGAGAGAGAGAGTGAGAGAGAGAGTGAGAGAGAGAGGGAGAGAGGGATACTTGCAGCTGCCCCTCTCCATCTACTAATCGCTTGCATATTGGCCCTGCCCCCCGACCCGGCCGAAAATTAGCATCCCGATTTTGTGGGATCATAAAGCGAGGGGGTTCCCAAATAATCTCTGCTAGCTTGGACTTAAGCTAGGCTTTCGGCGGAGCTTGTACATTACCGGGGGGAGGGGGGCTAGCACCAGCTTTTTTTACTCCCCCCCCCACCCCCAAACGTAAAAACCTTAAAAATTATTAGTAGCAACGACAAAAAATGTCAATTTTTCGACGAAAAATCGCCGATATTCGACCAAAATTTCGACTTTGAAATTTTTCTAACAAGGGAAGGTTGTTTGGGTCAGGTGTCTAATCGACTTGAAACTTTGCCAGTGGATAGAAAATCAAAAATAAAGTGGAGTTTCTTAATCTCATTTTTTGCACAATACCCCAAATTAAAAAGTTATAGGCCTCTGAAGTTACATAAAAAAGCACGAAACGACCCGACAATTCTGACCTGGTCCTCATTGTGGCCTGCCCCCTTTTCAAGCTCTTGCGTCGCCCAGACTGGCAAGCTGTTTGGCGCAGTAGGTAGTGCCGTAGAGTGCAAAACTTTTTAAATTTTTGCAATCGAGTTCAAGTCTTTGATGCGTCCAACTTTTTGCGTTTTGGATTTTACGCCAACTAACCCTAATTTGCAAGAGCAAAAAGCAAAAAGCAAAAAGATAGAAAAGTTTTAGTCTCGAACTTTTGCCAAAAATTTTTCAAAAGATTGTGAGTCAAGCGCACTACCGATTGCGCTAGAAGCGACGTGGGCAGCGGAGACGAGAGAGGGTCAAGAAATCACGCATGAAGAAAAGTGGAAACCGTGCGGTATTGGGGCAAAAGCCGGCGCAGAACTCATTTTTCAGACCACAAACTTAAAATGCTTATAACTTTTTAATTAGGGGTATTGTGCAGAAAACGACTTAGCGCACCTTGTTCCGTTTTCAATTTCCTATCCACTGGCCAATTTTCAGAAAGATTTGACACCTGACCCAAACAACCTTCCCTTGTAAGGCTTTTTTGATTGTTTGCCACTTGAAATAGAGTGAAATTTTGCAAACAGGCTATTAAAATACTGACTATTCTATTTATATGCATTTCTAGACTTACGGAAAAAAAAATCGATTACCTCCCCCGATAATGGAAAAGAACTCTTACGGCTTACCTGGTTAAGCTCAGCCTTTCTTAGGATTAGCTTAATACCTCCCGAAATCCGAGCCACCAAATATTGTCGGTCTTTGTCTTCCTCCTCCTCTACATCCGGCCCAATTATCACCTCCCCCCCATCGTCACATTGCGCCAGTCCCCCTCCCCACTAAAAGTTGTCTCCCTTCTAATTACCGTAACTGCGCGCGGCGGGACGTCGCTTTGTGTGGATCGAATGGCTCGAGAGTCGGGGTAAACACCTTTTTATTGTCGTGGTGTGAAGATATTGGCATATCCGGGTGAACATCTTTATTTATTGTCAACTTTTGGAATTGGCGTCATAACACCGTCATTAGGCGCTGGGCGTAGCCTGGATATCGTCAATGGCCACCTGAAAGATCACTAGCTTACTAAAACCTACAAAGTATAGAAGAAACTACAAATTCCAACCTCTTCACCAGGCATCGTAGCTTCCAATACACTCCTAGTTGAGCGCGGAGCGTCCTGAAATTATAGCTTTTCTAACTTTTTTTCTAAAATAACATTTTTCCTTAGGATCCCACTTTCGTAATAAAAATATTAGTAGCCATTTAAACTCTTTTTCAATATGCCTAAAAGTAAAAAATATACAAATTTTAAGAAAAATACCAAAAATATAGATTTTCGGTTGAAATTTCAAATAAAATAAGTTTATAAGCTTTTTAGATAGTTTTCCACTTGATGCAGATTCTTTTCATAAAAATACGATTAAAAATCAGATGAAACTACCAGGGATTGTATCTACGTAATCCTAAAAAAGAAACCCACCTCATCAACTCCAGCGGCAGCGAATTGGGTGCGAATCTTCTGCATCTCGGCGACTTCTTCCTCGCTCGGCTCGGCGTTTGTGTTACCGGTGATTTGCTTTTTATCTCTAGGAAAAAGCTGGTTAGAAATTCATATAAGCTTAGAAACTAACTATTTGGGAAGCTTTTCAAAATTAAAAATCATAAAACGAAAACGCCCAACTCACTCAAACCCAACGGCATTCCCCTGATTGCAGCGGTCGGTGTTACAGCAGCACATCGAGATTGGGATCTTTTGGAAGGTGGTGCTGATGCAGCGGTTGCTCGCGAACTATAAATGATAGCTTCGCTGTCTTTACTTTTCAATTTAGTATAGTATCTTACTGTACAATTAAAACCGCAGTTTTTCCATTAGAATTGATTTAAAAGCTGAATTACCAAGCATCTCCATAGCGAGCAGCCCGCTTTCACGACATCGAGGTATTGGCCGGCTTGGGCGCTCATGTTGTAACACTTAAAGGTATTAGAAGTAGAGGTAGGCTTAGCGCAAGCTTAGAAAAAGCTTAACTTAAGCTACGTCCTGTTTAGCACGTTACGTAGCACTGTAGCTTACGGTTAAAAAACCTACTTGAGCTGCGGAGCCGCATGTAACCGTGTTATCGCCGATCGACGTGCCTTGAATGACTTTGAGACCCTAAATTTCGACAGATAAACGCCTAAACTTTCATGAAAAAGTTATCTTGATTATAATAAAACTCACATTATAACAGACGATCGAGAAACAAACAGGCAGCAACACAAAAATCCCTAAAAATTGCCGCATTTCCGGCGCGACCGCTGGGCGCAGATTAGATCAATCGACTCGAATCGCCCGCCGCCGCGCTTGTTCCTTCTATAAACAATTTCTCTCGCGCGAAATTCGAGCTTGCTCGCTTTTTCTCTCATCCGGGGTTGGATGTTGGCATTGATTGCCGCTGGATTGGTGAAGATACCGAAATTTGACAGTTAATACGAGGAAACATGCTCAAAAACGCTCTAAGGTTGCATTGTGGAAGTCGGGAACGTTGAAAACGTCTACTTTATAATTTAAAATATATAGAAACGATTATTACAAACTTTTGACTTAGAAAAAGTAATAAAAAGCTCGATGACTAGCGATTCCGAAAGGCTACTATGGACATCCGGCGTCCCGGCGCGACCAGAAGGTCGATCATACGGTGGGCTCGATGGCCGGGGCCATCCGATTTTTCGAACTTCTTTTTCCGCGGCCGAACCGTTTCGTTTTTTCCGTATATCTACGCGATTTTCAAGAGTTATTTATTATTGCATTTTCAGATGGGCAGACCAGGCATCGAAGCGCTGGCCCGCGGCCTCAAGAAAGGACACCAAGTGACAAAGCTGGATCGGGATCCACGACAATCGCGAAGAAAGGGAGTAAAGTCGAAGAAAGCGGTGGTGAGGATTTTAGTTATTCTGGGTCTTCGAAGTATTGTATTTAGTCCTAGAATTTCTGCGCCTTTTTACTTGCAAGTAGCAGGTATCTTGATTTTGACAAATTGGGGATCTCGACTAACTTTAGTGTGCTCGGTCTAACCTTTTCTTTTAGGCAGTACGCGAACTTGTCCGAGAAATCGCCGGATTCGCGCCCTACGAGCGTCGTGCCATGGAATATCTGAAGATCAGCAAGGACAAGAAGGCGCTCAAGTTCCTGAAGAAGCGCGTCGGAGGCCACTGCCGCGCCAAGCATAAGCGTGACGAGCTCCAGGACGTCCTCATCGCCATGCGCAAGCACCACAAATAATTGCCCGTCTATTTTACTGTTGGTTTTTTGTTGAATAAACATTCTTTTGCTCTGCGAGCGGATGACAAACGATTGCTTGGCAAGGAATTGTGTTGCGATGAGTGTACTCTTGAGGTCGGTCTTGTGCTCTTTTGCGGCGATCTAATACGTGGTAATGTACTTGCGTTATCGCTAAGACTACATACTTTCCACTGTTTTTCACGTGGCCACGATATCTGCGCGGCTGTGATCTCGCCTTGCCACCTATTTTTACGACTCCTTTGTCCAAAACAAACATTTTTCGCCACCCTGTTGGTTCTTGGGAATGGGGATCGTTCTTTCGCGGGCTGCGCGATTGTTAATTTGCCCTTTTATTAATTTTTTCGTTTTCCACCTGTTCTAATTGGCCCACCCTCGCTAATTTTCACCTGTTGCCTCTAGGTGTTTGGCAAACAATAATTTTTCCGTGATCAGGGAACGTTCCAAGTAAAGCTGTAGTTCTACAGTTGGTAGAGTCTAGTTTTGTAGTCTAATGGGAATTATTAGGTGTTTCGTTGTTTAGGCCAACCGAGGATACGCTTCTTTTAGGCATGTCTATCCGATCGAATTTCATGTTTTCTGTACCCGTTACGCTGAATGGAGCCATGACTGTCGGCTAAAGCCGGATTTTTCGACTTCGAATCATCATTAGCTCAGACAAAGATCCTGCAATATTAGCGCTTTGGGATGCTTATCCCTACATCTTCAATTTCCTGGTGCCCGCCGGCGAACCTACCGTACCTAGAGACGTCGAGGCAAAAAAAGTGAAAAAATGCGGGGAGAAGGGGATTAGATGGGGGACGCGGGATCGCAACAAAGGGCAATTTTTGAGGGGATTTCCCCTGCCATTTCCAAACAAATGCTGGTGATTTTGCGCAAATCCGTTTTGCGAGTTTTTTTTTTTGGAGAATCCATAGAGGGGAAAGATTGGGCATAAGATTTGGACCGGGGGAGGGGGATTATCTTGCAAACACATAAGTTATCGTGCTGGAATTGTAGGACGGGTTTCGGGACCACGTAAGTTTTTTGTAGAGACGTGTAGGATAGGCTTCGACGTTTTGATGACTAATTGAAACAACGAGCCACTGACTTTCAGAGAAGAAAAATACTTTTTATACTTTTGATGTTTACTAGGGTCCGAAAACGTGTTCCTACTCCTTTCTAGGCAGAATTCGACCAGGAAATGCATCAAAATTCACTTTTACTTGCTGTGGAACGCCTTTTTCGCCATTTCAAACTAGCAAGGAGCTCACCGATGATAACTGGTTCCGCTCACGACCGTTCCTTTCTTTTCCACCCCTCACGTTTCCTTCCCCCGATTTTTGTAACATTTTCGCCTCGCCTGGCCTCAGACAGACAGCCAAATAACCCCGCCAATGTATCAACGGGCCACTCGAGCATGTACTCATAATCTTATTACGGCCAAGTTTCGCGCCGCGCGCAATTTCGTTAGTTAGTTATTCACGCGGAAATTTAGTCAGGCTGCCTGGCCACTTAATCAAAGTTAATTCTAATTTAACACCGCCCCCGCACAGCAAAAACGTCATGGTTTTAAATTTTGAATTCGCGGAGGGTTTTTGAAGAAGGGCACAATTTGGAGAACACCCCCGACCTTGGGTCAGGCAAAAATTTGCCAGGCGGGTAAAAATATCCGCAAATTAGGGCCCATTGGCGATTGGGTCCAGGTGGCGGCGATTTAAAAAAAAACGCGGCGGCCCCTTTTGACCAATGGCGCACATCATGCGATCAAAATTCGAATGCCATGGGTGGTTTTTATTTTTAAAAAATGCGCCTGGACGGAGAGCTTTTGTTTGTTGATTGAGTCGAGGATTTCGGGTCGCCAGAAAAAGCATTTTGATTTTAGGTTTTTAGGAGATGCTAGCAGGGATCGCGGACGAATTTTACGGGGCCTATCATGTGACGTGCAAAATATTAGCCGACGTGCTAGCCCCAGTTTTTCTCAAGAATTTTACACTGATTTCTTGAGAGGGAAAGCCCTTTTTCCCGTTCTTCATTCAGTTCAAGGGTCACCGCAGTTTAACAAAAACGAAAAGCTATTAGCCATGTTTTAAAGCGACCTTTTCATCGCTGAAATTCCCCCGAGGAATTCGCCTCGCCCAGAAGAATTTAGTTTTTGTTTGCCGGAAATTGGCAGCTGGCCCGATTCATATCTTTTGCAGGGGGCAGGCTTTTTGTAGGTTTCGCCTTTTGTTGGAGACTAGAAAAATTTGATTCACTCTCGTTAAAAGCCGTTTAACGGGCATTGCAGATGGTATGAGGGTGGAAATTAGATGGCAACCCCTTTCTGGGGCTAGAATCAAAATTCCTCGCCGGGCCGGCCAGACGCACGCATGTCATTGTTGTTGATTGTAGTCTTGGCCCGTTGATTTCGGGGGGCTTCTTTTTTGTCGGGAAATGACGGGCGGGTGGGGGTGGAGGAATAGGTGGGAACATTTCGAGGGGAATTGATGAAGGCCGGAAGGAAAATGAAATAGAAGGCTTGTGGAAAATGAGAACGACTAGTTTGACCTTATTATTAAAGGGTCGCTGCCAGCTTGCCCGGCTCTTAAATTGTATTTGCTAGCTCGCCTGATGCCTAAAAGGTTTCTGCTAGGTGCCCCCGCTCCTAAAGAGTCGCAGCTAGTTTGCCCGGTTTCTAGATGGTATGTGCTTGTTTTCCCGGTTCCAAAAGGCCCAACCAGCTCCCCGCTTCCCAAAGAGTGGCAGCTAGCTGACGGGGTCAATAGCCAATTGGGCTTTCCAACCCCCCCTTCCGAATTTCCTGACGCACCTTTCCGCCCTATTTTCAGCGTTCCTCTTTTGCAAGTGCAAAAGCCAGGTTCCTCCCAAATTTTTCTTCAATTTTTTTCGGGTTTCCCCTGGAACATCTGGCTAAAGATACCCCCCCACTGCTGTCGACTCAGAATTCTAAATGGCGCCCCCGGGGGCCGGTCACAGCTATTCTAGTAGCCACGCAAAAGATGCCAGGTGTTCAGGGTGTTTGCTCGGAAAAAGGTTGTGACAACTTTGTAGTCGGAGGGGAAGATTGCAGTGTTTATTTAGGAAAATTGGGCTATCTGGCAGGGGCTATTGAGGAAAATTATTTCATTTGGGATAAGGATCAGGGTGTCCTAGCAGTGATTTTTGAGGAAGGAGGCAAATTAGCGGTGATTGTTAGGGAACATTAGCGCTACTAGCCGGGATTTTTAGGGAAATCAGGCAATTGGAGACAAACTTGCAGAGACCATTTGCCAGCTCTGACGATTCGATCAGCTGACCCAGAAGCTTCTCTCGGTAGTCACATTTTAGGGGGACAATCTCGTGTGAGAGAGATACCCAGAGAGAGAGAGAGAGAGAGAGAGAGAGAGAGAGCGGATTGGATATTTGGCGCGACGATGCTTCTCCTCCTCCCTTTTTTGCTGATTTGCAGCCTTGATCAGTCGAAGGACAATCCATTCCATCGATCATTCCAACGCCACACTCTCAGCAGCAGCACCTCCAAATTACCCTCTCGGGGCGGGGCTCGGCTAGACACGAAGGGTGAACTTTTTCTTTTTCGCCCTTTTTCGTTTTGTTAAATCGGGCTAGCTTGCCTTGTGCCTTAGAGGATCGTCAAAATAGCCACGTTTTTAGAGGATC
This sequence comes from Mesorhabditis sp. LJ9110, assembly GCA_038088335.1. Lineage (NCBI taxonomy): Eukaryota > Metazoa > Nematoda > Chromadorea > Rhabditida > Rhabditidae > Mesorhabditis > Mesorhabditis sp. LJ9110. The sequence goes on along the minus strand of JBBGBA010000401.1, from coordinate 18,979 downwards.
TCCATATCTTTCTCTCCCTATCTCTTTCTCTCTCTCTCTTGCTCTCTGTTTTACGCTCTCTCCCTCGCCCCTCTCCCCCTCTCTCCCCCCCCCTCTCTCTCTTCAGCTTCCTCCATTATCAAAGAATCACTGCTAGCTCCCCCAGTTTTAAATCATCTCTGCAAGCTGAAGAATTTCTCAAATGGCCTTTGCTAGTTAACCCGATTCTTCAAGGAAGGCTGCTAGCTGGCTAAGTTCCGCAATAATCTCGGCTAGCTGGCCCTCATTCCCAAAAGATCTCTGCTAGCTCACCATGCCCTAGAAATTTCCCAGCTCGCCTCAAAGATCTCTGCTAGCCATCGGCCCCAAATCTCACATCACCCCCTCTTCCCCAATTGGGCTGTTGAATGCCCCTCCAAATCCACCGTAGAATCTCGTGCTTCGGGGGGTACTGTACCTCCTTTGAAAGCCCTATTCAAACCCATGTCATTTCTCCCTCCCTCCCTCTAATCTCCTATTTGTTGCCCCCAAAAATTATACCCTGAATTGACTTCCAAATTTGGGCGCCGCCAAATTACCATCCAACGGCCGGACCGAGACTGGTTAATTTTTGTTTTCCCCGAGGAGGAAAAGCTGAAGGTTACTGAATTGGTGTTTTTAGGGGAATTTGGTAAATTTTTGGATTCTAATGAGTTCCCCCTTTCCCCGGGGGACCTATAAAAACACGCAAAATTGCCCCGAATCTCGGGCAACCAGCAATTAGCATTTTCAAGCGGCAAATCGGGCGAGAAAAATGAGTGGATACGGTATGACTCTGCAAATTTTGGAATTTTCTTTTAAGAAAATCTGCGAAGGATTTTTGCGCCCAATTTTTGAATTTTTTTTGAAGAAAAAATCATCCTGAAAACCCAAAATGCCGACAGCCAAATTTCCGAGGCCGAAAATGCCGACAGGTCAAAACCCCGACAGCCAAAACCACGACTGCCAATTTCGCCTTGCACGTCCCTTTAAAACTGAAAAATTCATGTCGGTATCTACAGCAAAACAAATTAAGAATTTTGGGAATTTAAAAAAAAAATGAAACTTTTTGCTGAATAAACTTTGAAAGGGATTGTGAAGTCAAATTTTTATTAGGTCATTGTTGGGCTAGACAAACTCGTTCTGATTCGTCCAGCTCATATTCCGAAACCAGAAAAAATCCCACGATAGCCCGGGGGCTCAGACTGCTTTTTGAGAATACACTTTTTCCAGATCGTTCCAGCTTAAAAATCGCGTTCTCTGCTTTGCTCACTATATGGTGCCCCCGGAAATTGAGTCGCTCTCTCTCTCTCTCTCTCTCTCTTTATCTCTCTCTCTCTCTCGTTTTGTGTTATTCTCTGTTTTCTTTCAAAAGGCCGGGGTGACGAATCGGCGTCTTTTTCCCCGGCCCGCTACCCGAAATGAATTGGAGTGGGCCCGGTTTTTGCCTATTAATGCGTCAATGTGTCTTCTGTTTTGGGTGGGAAGGGGCACGCTTTAGGAAATTGGGAACTTATAGAATTTTTAAGAAGGCATCGAGGCGTGATTTCCGCCTTTAAAAATGGGGGGTTGATAAATTCTAAACCGAGCAATGAAGTATTTTAAATTTTAATCACAATTAAATCTAAATAAAAACAATGAAATAAGAATATAATCATCCTAGATAATGATTAAATGGCTATTTTAAATACAGACAACTTCCGATTTTTTAAAGTATAACTGAGCAAAAACGCAAAAAAACAACTTTTTAAAAACAAAAGTACCCATATTTTGATGAGAATTTCGAGCACCAACCTGGATTCTAGCTATTCGAGATGCCTATTTGTCGGAAATATCTTGAACTCTTTTTCTCTCCCTCTCTCTCTCTCTCTCTCGCTCTCTCCGTTGTAGTTGGCTAATCCGGGAGCATCACCTCAAACAAAACCCCCGGCCAAAGTTGAGGATTTTCGAAGATTTGGCGTCACAAAGTTTGTCGCGTCACGACGGGCCCGTGTCCGAAATGAACCAAGCGTTTTCGGAAACCGGAAGTTGACAAATTTCATGAGTTTTTTGCAAAAATTCTGGCTTCCAGGTTCCTTGAATGGGTTTAAACTTTAAAGGACCTGGGATGGAAAGCGAAGAGATACGGTTCCTAGGGGATCTCTGCTAGTTTGCCTTCGTCCCTAAAAATGTCTGCTGGCGGCCCTTGCTGGCCGATTTTTATTCCTAAAGGAACTTTGCTAGCCTGTCGTCCGCGTGTTAAATTGGTTTAAAGGGTCTGGAAAGCCAGAAAAAGAACGTTCCTCAAGGATCACTGCTAGCCTGTGCTTCTTCCCAGAGAATCACTGCTAGTTGTCCCGGCTTGTAGAAGGTTCCCAAAGCATACCCCCATTCCTAAAAGATCTCTGCTAGCTGGCCCTTTTCTAGCGATCCCCGAAATTTCCTGATTTCCCGAATCTCTGCTAGCCTGCCTACTATTTTAAGGCCAAAAATTATTTGAAAAACTGCTGTTTCAACTACCTTTAAAAAGCCATCAAATTGTCCCCGATCTTTGCTGTCACTCTTCCTTTAGATTATACATGGGTCGACGCTTGCATGCGCCGCATAAGCGTGGCTGGCCACGCTCTTCCGGAGCGTGGAGAACCACGCTTATGCGGCGCTTTATCCGTGCTTTTTCACGCGCGCAATATAACTACAGATGCAAATCAAAAATTCAGCGGACAGATATCTATGATTTCGATTTGCTAAAATGAATCACCGAAACATAACTATCACGTTCCTGTCTGAAATTTTCATGACTAAACATCATACGTAGTCATTGAACTTTTTCTTACTTCGCTTCTTGAAAATTATCGATTTTTACGTTCATGTCCCTTGGAAAACTTTGATTTTGCATTTTTAGAAACTCTGCATAAGCGTTTCCGGAGCGTGGCGGGCCACGCTCATTTTGGCGTGGTTTATTAAGAGGCACGCGCGCCAGCGTGGCTGGCCACGCTCCGGAAGAGCGTGGCCAGCCACGCTTATGCGGCGCATGCAAGCGTCGACCCATGTATACTTTAGATCCGCTAGGCAGATCAATTTTGGCAATGTTCCACATGATCCACTTTTTATTTAATTAATTTTTCTAATCTTCTGGACCCGATTGAGGTCTTTATTAGTCTCGTGTTTTGGGGGGTGCAGACTCCAATTCTTATCATTCCTCTTTTTCCATTAATTAATTTGTTTTTCCAAAGATTTCTTTGTCTATCTCGCTCGAACTCTCGCTCTCTCTCGCTCTATCTCTCGCTCTCTCGCTCCCTCAATTCAGCACTAATTGAGCCCTCATTCTTTTTGATATTCTGAGTGAGTCAGGCTCCCGCCCAGAATTGCATAGGGTGGGCGGGGCCCAGGGGGCCTAAAGAGTGGATATATAAGGGGGCATGGGGGTACGGTATTTCTTTCCGAGACCTAGATATTATAATTTGGAGGCCGTTGTTAGCGATATTCCGAAGGTGGTAAGTCCGTTTAGAGGCGCATTAATGGCTGCTAGGCAACTAGCAGAGATTCTTTGGGCAGCGAAGCAATTTAGCGGCGATAATTTGGGAATATGGCAGGCTAGCAGCGATCACTTAGGAAGCGGGCAAACTAGCAGAGAGTCTTTAGGAAAAAAATTTGGGGTAACTAGCAGAGATTCTTGAGAAATCAAGAAAAGCTGGCAAAGATGATTTAGGATGCAATTTTACCCAAAAACCTTCCCTTTAAAATTCCTCACCCACAGTACCCCACCCAGCCTAATCCGCTTCTGAATCCAACCCCGATAAGCGAATTGGACTTCCGCTGCGTCCTATTCAATCTTTTTTAGAGTTTAAACCCAATTTCCGGTCGATTTTCGATAGTCTAATCCGGTTAACTATTCGATTGGCTAGTCGCCAAATGAACTCTCTGATTTGAGGCACGTGTCGTGATGATGGCTCGCCGAAAGGAGTTCAGTTTTTGGTCGAATTTCCCTCAGCTTTCTCTCCCGCATTATTCTCATTTTCATTCGCTCAGCTTGAGATTTTTGGGCTGAATTTTGGCTTAATTTTTAAAGGTATGGTGCCAGCTAGGACACCGGGCGTTTTGAGGAATTTTCGGGTCCAGACGATATGATTCAGTGTTTGATTAGTTTGTGTTCCCTCTGGCTCTCCCCCTCACTGTCCCTCTCTCTCCCTCTCTCTCTCTCTCTCTCTCTCTCTCTCGCTGCCATTCGCCCATTATTTGCTAATTCTTGTGGTGAGGGTGGAGATGCCTTGGTTACTCATTAGCCGCATCATCATCCACCCATCATTCCGATCCGTCAAGTGAAGTGTCACGTTCTCTCGTTCTCTCTCTCTCTCTCTCTCTCTCTCTCTCTCTCTTTTGAGGGACAGCTCTGAGAGCATTGGCTAGTCTCACTTTTCTTCCCCGCAAAACCAGACACCGCTTATAACAATTATTGATTTTGAGTAATTTCGATGGTTTTCTCTCTCGCTCTCTCTCTGCTGCTCCATCTATCTCTCCAAGACTTCCCGCTCCCTTTAAATAACCATAGGCCCGCTCAAATAATCTCTGCTAGCCTGCCCATCTCCAAAATCCAAAGAAAAACCAGCTAAAACCCTTTGAAGCATAGTTTCCGACGTTTTTTCGTGTGTTTTCCACGCCAATTTGTGATCTCAAGCCCCGGCGTAAACAAATAAATCAGCGGACCGCTTTGCAGCTCCCCCTTCTTCTGGTTATCGCGTTTTTATTTTGGTACGCCTTTCCTTCTCTTTTTGTTCTTTTTCTCTCCTCCCCCTCATTTCCGAAAGCGACCCCCAAAAATCTCCAGCCCGTCCATAGGAGCTACCCGTTTCCGGGCACGGGAAGTTCAGTTTTGTATCCGGGGAGAAAGCGAGTGGGTACGGTACATTAAAATTCTTTCCTTTTCTTAACGGATCTCTGCCAGTTTGCCCTGCTCTCCTGAAGAAACTCTGCTAGCTTGCCTGCCTGGTTTCGTCCAAAAATCTTTGCTAGCCTACCTCGAACTTCCTCAATAATCCCCGCTAGCTTGCCCCGATTTTCCCAAAGATCTGCTAGCCTACCCTATTTCCCCAATAATCTCTGCCCCATCCCCAAATTTCCTCAGCCTCTGCAAACCCGCTATTTTTTCTGTGATTTTGGGGGATGCTATCGGGCATTTTCTGCTGTCCGAAGCTCTTTTTTGCCCTTTGACCAAGAAAAGGGAAGCGGGCCATTTCTCGAATAATTGCCGTCAATCCACTCCGAATTACTATGATTCCAAGTTCCACTCCGATACATTGACAGGCGGGGGTTTTCCGTTTTATACCCTTGACGTAAAAGGGTTGATTCCGGAGCTTCTCGGAAAAACCCCGAATCCGAGGTCGCATCATCCCTTTAAAACAATTTATTTAATTTTTTAAAGCGTTTTTTACGACTTGATCTCGACTTTTCGACTAACTCGATCGGCAAGCTAGCAGAGACCTCTTGGGAACTCCTAATTTGCATAATTTTGACTTCACTAGTCCTTTAAAATGTTAAAAAACCCTGTCAAGATCGATATTCACAATCCATCAAAAAGATTTTTCTAATTTTCACACGCTGGGCAAGCTAGCAGAGATCCTTGGGGTGTTCCTAATTTGCATAAAAAATTCCTGCTACCTTTAAATCAGCAAAATTCCGCGACAATCGAATGGACAACCTGCAAGAGTTGCTCGAGTCGCAGATGAACCAGTCAGTCTCTCTCTCACTCTCTCTCGCTCTCCCTCTCGCTCTCCCTCCACAAAAACTCCGCGCGGCACCTGTTGACGGGCCGGTTTTGCAGACCGTAGCGGCTAACAACAAAAAGGTGGACCGGTTTTCGAGAAGGTACGCGAGAATACTATCAACACATCTTTCATCAGGCGAAATACCCGTGATTTTTGCTAAGAATCGCCATTTCTGGGCTACTGTAGCCGACAAAATTGGGTGCACTTTAGAATCGGAGCCAAGTCTCGTGGGGGCTTTCGATAAGTCTCCTTCATTTCCTCCTTGTTTTTCCCGGGTCCGATAAACCCGATGAAATTCAAGAAAATCCGGAAAATCCCGTACTTTTCATTCCATTTCCTCCTATGGACGTGTGGATAGGTGTTGATCGGAAAGAGGGGGAGAGCACTCTATTAAATGAGGATGGAGCCGAAAGGGATCTTCGGCAGATTACTGTAGCCTCACACGCCTGAAAACTGGCAAAGCTCCAAAAATTCCGAGTGGTTACAGATCTGCCTTCAAAGGCCCTTTAAATTGTACTGAATTGCGCTTTAAAAATAGGAAATTACTTCCAAGGTGATAGGTTAGCTGAAATGTTCATTTTCTTTAGTTGTTTGGCTGCCTATCGAGCTCCCTCTCTCCCTCTCTATCTCCCCCTTCTCTATCTCGCTCGCTCCAATGTTCTGCCTTCAAACTAGCCACAAATCAAATTCGGCCTTTTTCGATTTTTCTTTTTTCCCTGATCGGTTCGACTGGGCGAGAGAGAGAGAGAGAGCGAGCGAGACAGAGCGCGAGAGTTCTACATAGAACGGGGAACTAAAATAGCCACCTCCTGTTGGGTCAACAGAACAACCTTTTTCAGATTCTATCCCGAAAACTCGTCTCTCCCTCTCTCTCTCTCCCTCTCTCTCTCTTTCTCGGTCTCTCTCGTCCCAAATGTTCTCTGCTAGCCTGCCACCTCATTTTCAGTTACAAGATATGACGAATTCCGTTTGGATAGTGTAGTGTTTGACCACGACGATTGGGCAATACCCGAACATCTATCTGGGTGGGGCTACGCGACACTCCTCTGTCCAGCCGACCGTGCGTAATTTCGGAGCAGGGCGTAGTCCTCCACTTTTTTCGTGCTTGAGAATGGAGACTGACAACTATCTATCCCCAATCACAAAATGCCATTAGCCCGGCCCCACCTTGAAAATGGTAAAGCCGCGGCATGTTGGCATTTTATTCCGAGTTTTTAGCTTTTTTCAGTCTATTCACGCTTTATTTGGTTTTTAATTAAAATAAGGTATTTTAGAGTACGGTAGATTACTTTAAAACACTCGGACATATGCTATATTACCGTAGGAATTTTCAAAGACTCCTAAAAGGCAAAAATTTCACGATTTTTTCAGTCGAATTTTTTTGATCTGGTGATTTACATCGCCCGTAATTTGTTGCCTTTCGTTGTTATCAGCCAAAAAACGCCCCATAAAATTACTCACGTTCCGGTTTTTCCGGTTGACTAATTGTACCGGCCTGCTTGGCCAATTTTTCCTTGCCTAACTTTCCACACGGGCCTTAATTGGAATTCCGCCCTACACCTCCTCACATCACTTCCCGCCTCTCTCTCTCTCCCTCTCCCTCTCTCTCTGTCTCTCTCTGTCTCCCTCGCCGAACATTCCAATTTGCTAGTCGCGCGTCATTCCGCTGCGAAAAGTTGCAATTTTATGCAAATTTCTGTAAGTTCCGTTCGGCTTCCTGCCGCAGGATTTGATTGCGTAATTGGATTAACCTCGTCTCGCTAGTTTTGCTACAGTATTTCAATATCTCTCTCTCTCTCTCTCTCTCTCTCTCTCTCTCTCTCTCTCTCTCTCTCTCTCTCTCTCTATCGCTCGCTCTCTCTCTCTTGCTCTCTCTTGCCGTCTCTCTCTCGCTCTCTTTCTCTCTCGTTCTCCCTCCTACCGTAACTTTGAATCGTCTACGGTAACATCCAACTAGGCATGGTTTAGCAAACACCCCCGTCTGTAGTCCTGCTCCAAAATGATGCCATCCCCCTCCTCCTGCTCCACCCTCGATATTTCCGTGTAGTCCGCTACACACCAATTTACACCCTCCACTCCAAGTCAACAACACCCGTAATTACCGCCTGAAATTGCCAGGCTATTTTTTGGCCGCCAAAAAAAGTTCAAAAAGGATGGACTTTTTGTGGGAAAGGACGGACTTTTTGTGCCAAATAGTTTTGTCTAAAAATTAAAATTTCCGAAAGAATAATTGCTAGCTTGCCTTGAGATTTCCTAAAGAATTTCTGCTCGCCTGCCCCGGTCTGTCCTCGAGAATCTTTCTCCTCTGGATTTCCCTGGAAAATCTCTGCTCGCTTGCCCACAGATTTCCTTAAAAATCTCTGCTAGCTTGCCCCAACTTACTTCTAAATGCCCCAATAGCACAACTCCACCCAAACCCATGAACTTTGCACTTTTCTGGCCTTTCGGGTCGGAAAGGTTTTGGGGGGATACCCCCAGCTCAAAAATTTGTCACGACCGGAAACCGGGGGCGAGCATGAGCTCGGAAAAAGAGCGAAAAATCGCCCAGTTTCCGCATGAGACATAGCCACTCTTTCTCTCTCTCTCTCTCTCTCTCTCTCTCTCTCTCGCTCTCTCTCCCTCCATTTGTGTAATTTGGAGCTGATCGTTGTGAATCATTTGGTCCCGAAAGTTCGTAACGCTGCGTATTCCTCTACTTTCCAATTTCCACCCTTCTTACCATGTTTGATCTCTCAAAATTGTCAACTTTTTGCCGGATTAGCGTAATCCCAGCTGGCCCGCAAAAACCCTGTTTTTGCCAGTTTTTTGGAAGAACCGAGCCGAAGCCCCGCACAAAAAAAGTGGAAGTTTTTGAACTAGGGATGTCTGTGGTTTCGATTCCCCGAAAAGGACATGATATGATTTCCGTATTTTTGTATTTACGCGGGAAGGGAATAGTATTGGATGGCTTCCCGTCGGAAACATTGGAAACCAAGAAACCTTATTGCTAGACGGTGCCAAAGATTATTTGGATGGGGAGGAGGCTGGCAGAGATTCCTTAGGAAATTCGAGAGAGAAGCAGCGCGTGAAAGAAAAAAGCGAGAGAGAGAGAGCGAGAGAGAGAGCGCGCGAGAGAGAGAGGAAAAACGACCGAGCATTTGCGATAAATCTAGTCAGCTGAAGAACCTCTTTGAACTCCGCGACCTTCTCTGCATAACTCCAGCTGTCACCCTCCCTTTAAAATGCCGTTATTCCACTCCACTACGCCTTAAATTCAAAGTTCTGCCTTCTGTGATCTGTGTGTGCTATGCTTTGGTTGTTCTTTCGTGCTCCCCATGTGTTCTTTTTGTGTTAATGCTCCTGTCCCGACTCGATGACTCATCCAAATGACGTCCACGTTTCGTTCTGCCCTCCCCCAATTCGTTCTTTTGGGTGGAAAGGGAGAGACACGTGGGGGCCGGAGTGGATTCCCAGGCTAGTCAAAAAGAGCTGACCAATTGATTGTCATCCTGTTTCGAAAAGTTCGCAGCTCACAGGATTGTGATGTAATCTGTTGAGTATATAAGGACCCGGAACTTTGTCATCACGTTTTTGTCGGGTTTTGGGCTTTCGTTTGCCTCTTTCTTCTCTCTCTCTCTCTCTCTCTCTCTTTTTCTTTTCCCCTCACCTCGTCTTTCTCCCCCTTCTCCATTGCTCTTCTTGTAGGATCCATGGGTATCTGTTTCTCTCGGATTTTTTCTGTCTCGCTCTCTCTCTCTCTCTCTCTCTCTCTCTCTCTCTCTCGATCTCTCAGCTCTCATTTGTCATCACATTCATTGCATAACACGGCGTAATTCAACCCTGGTGCTCACTCCACAAAAATCTCTGCCAGCTCCCTCTGCCCCTCGAAATCCAGTAGGTACAACACTCCTGCTCAAACAAGCCAAAACCCACCCTTTACGGCTTCTATATACAACTTTCGAGAAGCCATCGAGGTCACATACTATGTCTGTCCGTCTAGCCCGCTTTTTCAGCTAACAATTATCAGGCTTCTATTAAGGGTCATAAATCTGGGGCAAGCTAGCAGAGATTCGTTGGGAAACACGGATAGGAAGTTTTTTTTTTTTTTTTTTTTTTTTTTTTTTTTTTTTTTTTTTTTTTTTTTTTTTTTTTTTTTTTTTTTTTTTTTTTTTTTTTTTTTTTTTTTTTTTTTTTTTTTTTTTTTTTTTTTGGGGGGGGGGGGGGGGGGGGGGGGGGGGGGGGGGGGGGGGGGGGGGGGGGGGGGGGGGGGGGGGGGGGGGGGGGGCATGACATCAACACTACACGTCACACCCCAATTCCACTCGACCGTAATTGGGTGTAGACCTTTATAGGATAGGAGGGGTTGATTTATACCCTCATCGTCTCCTACGCAATCGAATAAAATACGTTAGACACCGCGTGGCGGATCTCTCTCTCTCTCTCTCTCTCTCTCTCTCTATCGTTACGGGTTAATCTTGTTTACACCCTCACCATCCATTTGTCTCGAGTCGGCTTTATAAGGGCATTCCCCTGCCAGTCAGTGTAAGCTGGAAGATCTTGGAATTCTCGGTGGTAGTGCACCAAAAAATAAGCCGATTCTCATCGGTCACCGCTGGCTTACCGGATTTTGCAGCAAGATCTTTGTCGATAAGCATCGAAAATCTGTTAAATGTCTTTGCTAGACATTTAACAGATTCAAAAAATCCTAAAAATTCCTAAAAAATCTCGGCTAGCTAGCCTTTTGATTCCTAAATCTCTGCTTGTTTGCCTTCAATTCCAGATCCAGAAGAGTCTTTGCTAGCTAGCCCAAAAATTCCCAAAGGATCTCTCTCCTTTCTGTCTCAAGTTTCCTCAAGGATCTTTGCTAGTTTGTCGTACTTTATTTACAAAAAATCCTGCTTGTAGCATGTTCCAGGCTTCCTTGCTATTTCTTGCTCGATTCCAATTCCGAAAGAATCACTGCAAGGCTTGCCTGATTTTTCTCAAAAAATCTCTGTTAGCGTCACTTTCCTCGGCTTGCCAACATCTTTGAAACGTCTACGGTAGAAAATGGGTAACCCAAGCCCAAAGGAGTACAGTACCCCCACCTATTTGTATATTTTTTGTTTCTTATGCTCTACACTAATGCTAATCCCTAATCCCTTATAAAAAGGGGGCGTGGCATAATTAGGTGGGGTGGATATATTCCGTGATAATCCTGTGAACAGCCTCGCTACAAAGCCACGCCCCCTTTCCGACGAGGGAGATTTTGCTCATTTTCCCTCTTTCCGGCCCGGGTAGACCCGTTTGCGTCCCGCCCCGGGAACTCGAGGGTTACGGTATGTCCGGGGTTTTGGGTTTAAGGGGCTGGGAAGGCGGGATTCTAGTGGAGTTTTTAATGGGTTATAGGGATATAGGTACAAATCCAAGTCTAAGCCTAAGCTAGCCTAATCCTAAGTCTAAGCCTAAGGCAAGTTTAAGCCCAAGCCTAAGCTAAGCCTAAGACGAAGCCCAGCTCAAATTTCTTAAGATTTTTGTGCCAACTTCTGCCTTCCCAGCCCCTTTAAAGGGGTACGGTAACCTGAAATTTTAACTTTTATAATTCCTCATTTAAAGGGATCAGCAAGCCAATTTTAGTCCCCAAATTGTCGCCCTGCACGCCCCTTTAAACACTGTAAAACAACACAGTAGATGTGCGTACGCTTACATACGCTCGGTACCTACGTACGATATGATAGCGTACTGTATGTTCGTTTTAAAGGGATTTGGCGAGTTGCCAAAAATTCTACAGTATCCGCATTGGAATATGACGATTTCCGGAACTGTGCTTCCGCTTCTGGCAGCCTCTCGTCACAATTCATGCAGATTATGCAAATTCAAATCGACGAATTCGAGCAATCCAGAAAATTCTCGCCAAAAAAAAAAAAAAAAAAAAAAAAAAAAAAAAAAAAAAAAAAAAAAAAAAAAAAAAAAAAAAAAAAAAAAAAAAAAAAAAAAAAAAAAAAAAAAAAAAAAAAAAAAAAAAACCCCCCCCCCCCCCCCCCCCCCCCCCCCCCCCCCCCCCCCCCCCCCCCCCCCCCCCCCCCCCCCCCCCCCCCCCCCCCCCCCCCCCCCCCCCCCCCCCCCCCCCCCCTCGCTTCCCTGCTCGCCTTCTAACTACAATTTTCCGCAAGAATCCTGTAGCTTGCTGTTTTTCCTAAAGGATCCCTGCTAGCTTGCTCGGATTCATAAGTCACTGCCTCAATGGTCTCTGCTAGTTTGCCGAGGGTTAAATTTCCTAAAGAATCCCTGCCAGTCTGCTCGGACTTAATTTTCCTGTTTTTCCTAAAGGATCTCTGCCACCCCCGACATCAAACTACAAAATTTCCGCACATTCCACCTCCATTCAGACCTCCATGCCAAAAACCCCGAAAAGGTCAAATTTTGAGGGGCGACGAGACTAATTTGAGCAAGAAATGAGGGGCCATAATGTTAGTAGTATATTTCGTACACATTTCCCATTCCAATGATGATGATGGGGGGCTTATTTTCCCCCTTTTTTGATGGGCATTATTTATGGGGGTTGATGAAAGGGATACCCCTCCCCTTCAACATCAAGGGTTCGTCATTTCACCCTGTCCCCTTCTTGGGCCCTTTCTTGGGCCCTCCTTAGGGCCCAGGGCCCCCTCCTCTTTGGCCCCTCCCACCCAACGACATCAAATAATCCACTACGGCCCGCCCCCTCTAATTACCTAATGGGCCCCGTTCCGGACTCGTATTTTAACCCTGGCGATCTCTATGGGCTTGTCATTTTGTGCTCCTACGCTCCGGGAGCTTCCTGGTGCCTTTAGAGCACAATTTTATGCTTTTAAAGGGTTTGAAAAGACGAAAATTCTTATGGCTTTGGCTTCTTACGGTTCGAAAATCTAACCGATCTCGATCTAATTAAATTTGTCTATTAATTGTTTCCAGCCTTCAACGGCCCTTTAAAGACCCTGCAAACGTGTCATATCTCACTGTTCAACATGCGCTTTTTGTGGCGCCAAACTCAATCACCCACCTCCCCCCGCCCGCCTCCCATTAATGCGTCAACACCGCAGCCCTTTTTGGTAACGCGTTTCTGCTTGCTGTATTTTGTCCATCTACGTAGTCGACTCAGCTGGGGGGAGGCCGTTACGCGCCGATCCGATTTACGGGGAATTGCCCGTGTAGTTTAGTGGTGTTAAGTCCATTTAGATACTCTGCACAAAGCGGATATATATAAAGAGGGATTTGGAACTTTCCACGTTCTTAAAATCCTTCAAAATCCCTGCTAAGCGGCCCTTTAAAAGAATCCGAAAGAATCTCTCTGACTTTCTCCCTACCCTCTCTCGCTCTGTCTCTGTCTCCCTGGCTCTCTTAATCTCTCTCGCTCTCTCACACTCTCTCTTTCTCTCTCTCTCTCTCTCTCTCTCTCTCTCTCTCTCTCTCCTCTCTCTCTATTTTCTCAAACCAAAATCTCTATATATTCTTGACTTCACAACCCCTTTAAAATCCGTATTCTCATTTTTATGTGCTCTTTTCTCTGTTTCGCCCTCTTAAAGGCCCATTGAAGTCTAGATCTATAGATATATTTACAGTTACCTCCTCCAAAAATGCGTGTTGACTGTTCACGAGGCCCATTGACGACGAATCCTCTGGATTTCTGGATCCAGCACGTCATCTTCCCCGTCCAATGTATCGGATTTTTGACGCTGGCAATTACAGTAATCTACAATGTGTTGAAGGGACGGACCAAGCATGTTGTAAGTCACCATTCGAAAATCATAAAAGTTACAGTAACCCCCGGAAAACTACAGAACGCTACTATGGACTTAATCTAACTTATTTTTCCAGGCGCGCTGGTCCCTTCTCTTCCTGGCCATCGTCGACGTGCTCATTTTTGCATGCCTGGTCCCGCAAAGTCTCGGCACTTTCCGAGCCCTCTACGAGAATGAACAATTCCGGTATGTTACTATGTACAGCTGCCTTTTCGGGTGCTGTAGAGTACTGTAGAGCGCGCAAAAAATAATACTATGACCAGTCGCTTAATGGCCCCGCGAAAATTGGGTTGCGATACGTAATTCGGTGCCGCGGGGAGGTTACGGTAGCTTGTTAGGCTTGAAATAAGCCGAATTTAGGCGATTTTCTGGCTTCCTGGTGCCTTTAGAAACAGGTTTTGAACGCGGGGTACGGTAGCGGCAGTCGTAAAATAAGCCCGCTTTGAAGCTCTTGTTTTAAATGGTCTATCAAAGCAAAAAATGCGTTTTGGTTGCCGGGCCCTTTAAAACGAGTTTTTCATTACGAGTACGGTAGTTTACGCGCGATTTTAAAGGCACGTTGAAGGCGATTTTTTGGCTTGCCGGTCCCTTTAAAATAGCTTTTCCGAACCGACTACGGTACTTTCACCCCTTTTTTCCAGGCGTTTCTACCAACTCGCTCGGATTCGATTGTATGCATTCTCAAATCAACTGTCAGCCGTCGATACCTCGATCTTTCTCCTCATCATCATTGAGATCTATTTGAGGGCAAGGGGATCGACGATGACAAAGGTATCTAGATGCCTTTAACGCTCCTTTAATACCCCTCGTTTTCTAGGCATTATTCGGTGGAAAAGCCGTGTTTCTGTGCATCGCCACCGCGATCACCGGCGCACTAATGATCTCGAGCTTTCATCATTTCTCGTACAGTCCAAAGATATGGTTCAATTGCTCGGATGAGAATGGATTACCAACGAAGATGTTTTCGAAGATTACGGTAGGTAGCGAGAGCTGACAGAGATCATTGGGGAATCAGGCTCGGGCAGGCTAGCAGAGTTTTTTTGGGAAATTTAGGCCAGGGAAACGAGCGGAGATTTCTGGAGAAACCAATGGGGCCCAGGGCAAACTAGCAGAGTTCATTGAGGAATTGGAGTAATTAGGGTAAGGACATGCTAGCAGGAATTCTTTGGGAATCAGAGCCAGATCTGAGAAAACTAGCAGAGATTCCTGTTTATTTTGACTTCTCGGTCCCTTTAACGCGCTTTAACCTGCTTTTTGTAGATGAACAGTGCGTACATGACGAAAGATCTGTTCATCTGGCTTCATATGGCCTCAGCCCTCCTCCTCATCTTCATCCCAACAATTCTCGTCTATTTCCTCGTCTACCGTATCACCCGCTCCATCAATTCGGGGCGTACCGGATGTGATGTCGCCAATGAGGCCATGGAGCTCTTCAGGTACCTCAGATTTTATGCTGATTTTTGCAAAAAAATAAAAGTAGTTAAATTAATTTTTTCCTTTTTGATAAGTTGAATTTTATTAATTTTTATGCGCATTTATTAAATCTATAGAGTATTTTTCAGCAGCGCCGAGGGCCTCCTACTCCAGCGAAAAAAGATCACCGTCTACCTACCGATGGTGGCGCACAGCTTCGCGCTCACACATGTCAGTTTTATTCACTCTTACGGGCGTAATTTGGAGTATCTCGTAGCGTAGCGGTGCAGTTTGCCTTCAGTAACCATTTAAAATGTCAAAATAGGCCGAAGATTTCAGCAGACAAAAGCATTAGCTTTATCATTTCTGCGAATTTTCGATAGTTTTTGCCGGGTTTTCAGGCGTAATTTATTGTGCCGCGTAGCTACCGTACCCCAAATCTGCTAGAAATCAAGTGGATCTCCAAGAATTTCCCCTCTTCTTTCTCATCGTGCAAATCCGGGAGCGCCAACCTACCAGAGAAAAAAACTAGCTGAGCCAGATTTGGGGGATTAGGGATTAACCATGTGGAAGATCATCGCCGTATTCCCTTTTTCCACCTCCAAAATCTCACGCCTCGGTCGGGTTATATAAAAATTGCCCTTTTTTTGCGGGACGGCGGCGGCCGTGGCCAGTTATGGGATTAGGGAGGGGGTAAATGTTAAATATGGGGTGCCGACACGGCCGGATAAAGAGGAGGGAATAATTAGTTTCTGACGCTCCGCGGGGAATCCGGTTTTGAGGTCGCGGTTTTGGGGGTTGGTTTTTGCAATATGGAAGTGAACTTTTGGGCAAAAAGCAAAAACGAGGACCGGCGAGGATTTGAACCCTGGCCTTGCGGGCGGTGAGCGCGGAAGCCGATCAACTAGCCAAAGCGCAGTGGGAAATCCCAAGGGAGACGCGTCCTATTGAACTGACTGTCCCATATACGCGCCAGTCCTTGGAATTCGCAACAAAATCTTGAATTTCTGGAGTACAAAGTATTCTTCGGAATTCCGATTTTTACCTCAGCCACAGTATTTTCTAATCTTACCGTAACGCTCTCCAAAATCCAAGCAGGAAATTCCGCCACCATACCCTCAAATTACGACCCCCTCCGCCGGTTTTCTCGAATTTTTTTTGTTCCGGCGGCCCTCTGACTACAAACCGCTTCATAATTACACCCTCGAGAATTCCAATTTCCTCGGCCATTCAAAAATCATAAATTGCGGGTTTAAGGGAACCTCTCGGGAATAATAAAATTTATTTGTCGCGCCAGGTGGAGAGGAACTTTATATATTTTGAAAATTAATGTTTGGAAAAGGCAACTGTCGGGTGAGAGCGAGAGAGAGAGAGAGAGAGAGAGAGAACACTTCTGGTTCCGATTGGATGATGAATAGTGAATAGTTTGGGTGGGAATACATTCGATTTTTGTAGCGTGCGGTGGGAATCCAAAAGGTTCCGCTTAAACACATTTTTTCAGAGATTTTTTTGGGAATTTCCCTGAGCAGGGAACGTTTGGAAAGTATTGTGGGGGTTCTGAAATTAGAAAAATTCGTGTTTTAAAGGGTTTTTGAAGGTAAAAAAGTTTTCAAAGCTATTAACTATTTTTAATTATGCAAATTTTTGCAGGTGCTCTCCGTGGTGCCATTCGTGTGGGAATTCTTCCTATTCCACTGGCTCGGCTTCAAGGGTTACTCGATCACCATCTCCATCATGAACGCCCTGCTCATCTGCGGCAAGATTGCAAATTTCGGGCTGCTCTACCTGAGCTGCGTTGAGATGGGGAGGAACGGGCTTCTGAACTATTGAATCCATAGGGTTTCGTGGCTTTCGTGGTCCTTTAAAACCATTTATTCCGATTCCCCAGCCCTAAAAAGCGTCTATTGATTTCGAAATGATCTCTCGACCCTAGAACGTGACCCGTCTACCGTATCCGTAACCCGAACCCACGCCTACGTTTAAGCCTAAGCTAAGCCTAAGCTAAACTATCAGTAAGCCCAAGCCTAAGCCTAAATCTAAGCCTCCCTTCCCCTGATCCCTCTCCCTGATCTCGCATCGCCAAAAGTATATGCAAATTTTGCATAATCCCGATGATATCTCGTTTTGTCTGCTTGTTTTTTGGCACATTGCCAGCTTCCCGGTCCCTTTAACCACCGTATCCCCCGCCCCTCCCCCCAATTTCCGTTAGCATCCAAATTCCGGGTCCAAACTCCCCCCGTATCGATCGGTATTTCATTTTGATATCAATAATTTTAGTATTTTTTCTTTATTTCTCTGCTTCTCTGGCCTCTCTCTCTATCTCTGATCTCTCCACATTCCCCTGCTCTTTCTCTCTCCACCCACCCCAAGTGAAAACTGAAAAAACCAAAGTTTTAAGCGAATTCCACTATGATAATCGATTGTGAGTGTTTGTATCATTTTTGTTGTGTATTGATTTGTCATTTTTGTGTGTTTTTGAGACTGTAATATTTTAGACGAGCGTTTTTATCATTTTTCATATATTGATAAAGTTATTATACTTGATTGGAAGGAAAAAATGCACTATAAAAATAAAAAAGATTTGCATATATTTAAAAAAACTTGGAAAAACTTTTTAAGGTAAATAAATTTTAAAATCACAAAAAAAATTCAAAGTTTTTGAATGAAAATTTTTTTTTTAATTTCATATCCAAATTTTCATCCGGAAACCGGAAGCCGGCTCATTTTTAAGCGAATTTTCCGACGGCTCCGGGGCATTTTAAATTTCTCTCGCTCCCGCTGGCCGCCTATGGACGCATCGAAATCCCCATTCCTCCAGGCACTCAAGGTACGCTAAATTGGGGCGACTTTTTGGAGATGCAAATTTTTAGGGGAAGACCCTGGCCCGCAAGGACAAGACCACCATCGAAGGGGCCAAACTTCTCGAGGTATCACAATTTTGGGGGTTTCCGCAAAAGATCTATGCTAGTTTGCCCAGGATTAAGGGGGTTTCCTCAAGAATCTCTGCTAGCTCGCCTTGGTTCGCCAAAATGCTGCAAAAATCCGCGAGTTTACTCTGTTGCTCGATATTTCCGCAATGAACCCTGCTAGCCTGCCCCGACTGAGAACTGTCCGAAAGAATCTCGGCTAGCTAGCCTCAGGAGGGTTGGATCAATTTGCGCAAAGATTCTTTGCTAGCTTGCCTTGGCCTTTCCTTTAGCTTCCTTAAAGATCTCTGCTAGCTCTCCCTACCTGCTCCTAAAACATTCCAAAGATCTCTGCAAGCCTGCCCTCCTTTCCCCAACAATCGCTGCTAGCTTGCCCTAATTTTCCTTTCTTCCGCAAAGAATCCCTGCTAGCCTGTCCTCTAATCCCTCCTCTATTTTTCAGTCGAAAGAATTCATCGTGGTCTACATTGGTGCCTCATTCCTCTCCGGTGTTGGCAAGCGGAATGTCGAGAATTTGAAGGTACTGTAGATCGGATGCAAATTATCTGTTTTTTTCAGAACTTCTACGAGGCGCGAAAGGGCGAAGGGGTCGAGGTGATCTACCTCTCTCAGGACAACAACAACAAGGATTTCGAGAAGCACATTCAAGAGGCACAGCCCAATTGGCTCGCTGTACCGCCAAACACCAAGGAGAATGAGTAAGGAATCTCTAGCTCGTGCTCTCTCGCTCTCTCCCACTCTCTGCCACTTCCACTCTCTCGCTCTAATTCTCTCTTTTCAGCGAGCTGATGAAGGCCCTCGAGAATCCCTCCAAGCCGCACGTGATCGCCTTCAACAAGATTGGAATCATGTGTCGGCGTACTACTGGCACTAAGGTAGCGAGAGAGCGTGAGTGAGTGAGAGGCAGAGAGAGAGAGAGAGAATATTGAGTGTCAATTACATATTTTCCAGGACCTCGACTCAAAGGGCATCCTCGAGAAATGGCGCAACAAGAAGGAGAACTCCCCCAAGAAGTTGGTCATCTACAAACAGCCCTCTTTCTCTCCTGTCACCTTCCCTTTAAAACTCCGTCCCTTTTCAGGAGCAACCAGGTGCCGAGCCAGGAATCGAAAGACTCTGAGGAGAAGCCGTGAAATGAAGAATGAAGCAGAAGAAAGAAGTGTTG
>JBBGBA010000390.1:0-28860 GCA_038088335.1 Mesorhabditis sp. LJ9110 | reverse complement strand
GTTCGACCCCCGGCGCTGATCTGACGAGGGGGGTTGGGTTTGGGGGGTTTTTGGGATGGTTTTGGCGGGTTTTTTAAGGCTGTAAGAGTTAGAAAGTCATTTTTTTTTTAACTTCAGAATGGTTTTAAACATAAATTTCAAATTTCCAAAATAAATCACTTTTTGAGGCTTGAATTCCCTTTAGAATTTGGGGCGCCTTTAAATTAAATTTTATGACCAAATTTGGGCTGTCTATGGCTTCGGAACGGCTTTTCAGGCTTATATAGACCAAAATGCAAAAAATTTTTTCATTGAGCCGGCAAGGGTTTTTAAAAACGTTGGGTTTAAAAATTTTTTTTAAAGTTTTTTTTTGGCCGTCTATAACCAAAAAAACTCTTTAAACATTCCGCAAACCCCAAAAAAATTACCCACATCACCCTGCCCCCGTTTTGGGGGAAAAATTGGTTTTTTCTTTTCCCCTTTCATCCCCCCCCTTTAGTTTGTTCCAGGCCGGGGGTGGGCTGGGGGTGCTTGGTTGGTTGTGTGTGGGCTGACGTCAACTCGACGCGACCACCCCCCAGAAACTGTCTGCCGCCACCTCCCCCCCTTTCCCCCCTTAGATCAATGCTTTTCCTCGTCTATTTCTCCTGCTCTGCTTCTTCTTTTTCGACTTCTTGTGGTGCCGGGGGTGAAGGCTTCTTCTTCTTCTTCTTCTTCTCAGGGCTGCTCATCATGTTTGTCGTCAAGGGAACGGTCTTATGACTGTGTCCCAATGTTTTACAAAAAGTTTGGGTTTCTATAATTATAGGGGCGGGGGCGGAAGTGGTGGTTTAAGTTTTGAAGGGTTTCACATCTCCGTTATCCATTTTTAAATTTTTCGTGGTGTATTGCCTTTCATTCACGCCATTTTATTAAAAATTTTTTATCTTTTTGATATCTGGATTATTTAGATAGCGGTGTTTTTAACTATACAAGCAATCCCATGATTTTCTTTTTCATTTTCATATTTTTCAAGACTTCAAAACCCTTAAATTATGCCCCCAAATACTTTTTACGTATTTTTTGTACCTATTTTTTAGCCCTTCTAAAACTCCCACTCATCGGCATATAACCCATTTCTTTTGATCCCAATCCCAATTTAACTCTAACCCCAACACACACAAATTGCCCGCTTCGCAACCCCCATATCTGCCCTTATGCTAATGAAAAGCCCCCGCGTGACAGAGCGCATCTTTTTCAGAATATCTCTCTTCACATTTCTCTTGTTTTCCCTAAATGAGAGGCAGGGTGTGAAAAAATTGCACGCTTTTTTATGGGCCCACGAAATTCGATCCCTACCCTGGGCCCTGGCCGGCCGGGCCCCAGGAAGGCATTTTCGTGATTGCCCAGCGTGGCATCTAGATCTGCAGGTTCATGTCGGGCGCGCCCTTAGAGCCTTTTTCCGCCCTGTGGTTTTTGTGGGAATGGCCAATTGCTAACCTCTAAACGACCGGACGCGATTTTTAATTCGTTTTATCGGCATTCGGAGCGACAGTGGGGTGCGCCGGGTTGCGTTATCAGCTGAGGGGTGACGGGGTACTCGGGCCGGGGGGAATTCTGTGAATCAATCGACTATCCGGAAGACCATTTTTAGTTTTCAAAAGTTAGAATTTTATACGGAAAAGGCTTTAATTTAGTATATGTAGCGCTTTGAAAACATTATGTATCTTCAATTTCAGCTTTTTGCAATTTATTTTGCATGAAAAATTGCCTGCAACGTACTTCCGGTTAAAAGTGAAAAACCTGATTTACAGGGACAGCCTGGGAGTGATTTTATTTTTTATTAAAAGCGGTATATTCACGCGCATTCTCCGATTTCTATAACCTAATCTATTTTATTTTTTATTAAAATCCTCAGATTATGCGTACTTTCTAAAACCTGCCAATCTCGTCCCCCAATCTTAATTGCTACCCCCCATCTCCTCACAGCAGGTTACGTTGGAAACGAGACATTTCGCAGGTTTTTTTCGACGCAAACGGATTAGACCCCCCAAATCACCGGCACATCCCAACCAACCGAATAAATCTGCACCCCCTACCAAATTTCCGTCCAACAAAACCAAGCCGTTCATCCGTAATTACCGGAAATTAGTCTACCCGCCCTGATTTCCGAAGTTTGTAAAAACCACCGTAGCCAGACGGCCTTTTACTGTAGGGATTCCAGTGAATTTAATGCAAAAGATGATGGGAGGGTGGATTTTAGCGGGCTAGCCGGCCTAGGTGACTTTCGGCGGGGCGGTTTACGCAAGTGCCAAAGTGGCCGCTGACGGATTGGAGAATGGGGTGGAGAGAACGGATTAAAATGGCGCTCCATAATATCATCCCTTCATTCAGCCCCCCTACTTCCAACTATATTTTAAGAATTTTGGATTTGAGGCGTTGGAAGGTCACGAATCTCTGGTTTCCCATCGTGCAAGAAATTCTGGTCGGGACGCCACCGATTTTCAATGTTTCACTCGGTTTATTGGCATTTTGATGGGAGCGTGGGAGAAAATGGATTTCTAGGGGGGAAGGGCTTTCGATAATTCGTTTCTTGCGATGCTATCGATAGGGTTATTTTGTCTGGAAAGGCCGGGGCGGTCGTTGGCAAATATGAGATGGGGTGTAGGAGATAAGGGTTTGTTAGGGGATGGCGGATAGGTTGATTTTATTCTTACGATTTTTATGGGAAAAGGCTAGGCTGAGGCTTAGCCTTAAGCTTTGGTGCGTATAAAAGTCTGAGTTCCGCTGACCTTTCTCATTACCTTTGGCCTTTTCAAAACAGGTGAAATTCAAGAACACGAAGTACAGCCCCAAAAAAACAAAGCCAAACATCCCAAAAACCTAATTTTTCCGTTAATAATAAATTTATAGTTCCTGAAGTTTTAGTTAGACCCTAAACCGATTTTTACAATTAATTAATATATGCTAATTGCGCTCGCTAATATACTCTCCAGGTCTAGACTGATCTTGTCTATCTAGGCCCCAGCGTTGCGCGTGGCCTTTCGTGTTTGTACTCTCTGTCTGTCTGTCTGTCTGTGCCGTCTGTCCCTCTGTCTACCTATATATCTTCTATCTATATGTCTGTCTGTCCTCCCCGGGCGGTGCCTGTGGCTATTTGGTGGCAATGGTGCTTTCGCCTGACCCCCCGCGCGAGCCCCCTAGCCCTAAAGGTCACCCCACCGCGATCGCCGCGGGATTCCTCCACTAGTCGCAACGTTATGCTGTGTACCTTATGCAAAAAAAAGTGAATTTTAATGCACCGCATGCTAATTAGGCTTGAAAAATTAGAAAATACAGTTAAAAATCGTGATACTTCTACGATGCATACTTCCAATTATTGCTTCGATTTGAAAAAAAATATTTTCAAGATGCCTCCGTTAATCGCTATGTTGTGTACTTTTGCAAAAAAGTGTATTTTATGTAGTAATGCTAATTACACTTTCAAAGCTAAATAACACACTTAGAACACGTAATTTGCATAATTTGCATCTCTGCAATTATTGCCTTAATTTTGCAAACGCGAAAGTCCTCAAAGTATCAGCAATATGTTCGTAGCTTTTGTCAAATTACAACCTTAAAAAACGACTGTCTAGCGTAATCTGCGTGATTACGTACTTGCAATTATTTTTCATCAACTTTGCCTCAATTATCCTAAATTTCATCTTATCGTCAAAATACGTCCCTTCACATTTTTCCCCACTACCCTTTCCATGCTATTTAATGGCTTCCTCCGAAATCCTGAATTTCATTAGAGCACCATATAAACTATTCATTGCATCCATCGCAAATTACCGAATGCAAACCCAGACTCCTCCCGCGAAATTGATTTTCCCCGAGATTCAGACGGGTTTCAATTTTTCAATTTTTCACTTTCTCGAAATGTTATTATCCCGGGCGGCTACTTTGCACCTGTTTACCCCAACTTTTTCCTGGTGATCCATTCCACCCCAAGGGCCCGATTCCACAAATCTCGGTATCCACCCCTTAATCTTCTAATTCCGGTCGTAGATCTCGTTAATCCGCCCGCCCGGGCCCCCACCTTATTTCGGAGGGGCCATCTTCTTGCCTTTTTCGGGGGTTTTGTGCTGATTTGGCGGGTTTCAAAGTTGGCATTTCCATCACCCATCACTTTGAAAACGCCGCATTTTTGCTCCCGTGTTCTGCCTACACCCGAAGATTTTGATTCGGCGGTCAAAGGGGGTGCCGATTCACGGATGACGCTTGCCATTTCTTGCCCCCGTCAAAGTGTTCCCCGCACTTTACTGCTAAAACAAAATGACCTACTGTGTCGCGTGGTTTTTGCTGTAATTTTCGTTTTTCTATTTGCTTTAATTTATAGTTATTATGCCAATTCCAAAATTTAGATTCTGCCTGTAACGGCCATCGGGCGGTCGGCGCCATCACTGGTGCTGACACCATCTCCATCGGTTTCATCTACTGGTAGGTTTTGGATTTGGGACGGAGGTGAGAAGGGCAGAAAAATGATTCAGAACGATTTTAAATGCAATTTTTTTTTGTTAAGGATTTTAACTATGAAAAATAACATTCTTTTTAGGTTCGTCGTCGCTCTCATCACCTCCAACCCTGTTGCTGTCCCCGCAACTCCTCTCGCTGATGTCAGTGGCGGCCACATCTTCTAGTCAAGATGGGTCTCCACCCGCGCCTGACGTAATTTTTTATATATTTTCCTATTAATAGCCCACCCCGTTTTCAAACCCAAAACCAAATCCTTCCGGAACAAAACTCAAGCTTCTTCCCCCTCAAAATTCCCCGAAAACCCACCGAACCCGAAAAGAAATGCCAGCAAAACCTTCCCAACAAAAGCGACCATATTGTATTCGATTCATGTATGATTTCCCCCGGCCGTGACGCATCGATTTGGTTTCGTAAAGTTTTTTGCGCCGGCCCGGAAAACCATAGGCCCGGGCCCTCCCGAAACAGTGACCATTCCCTGCCACGATCGTCTCGACAAACCCAAGATCGATATGACCTCTACATGGGTCTTGCCATAGCTTCATCCAGGAGATTTCCATTTGACCGTGGCCAGCCGTTTTGCCCCCCTTCCGTCTTCCTTCCCCACCTCAACCACGCCCCCCTCCGGTCTTGAAAAGCTGCTAATTGAACAAAGGGAACGACGCGCTAGAACGCGAGGCCAAATCACCTTTTCCCAGGGCTCTAATATTCCTGGATTCAAATTGTGCTATCCTCAAAGGCACTGTATTTTGGTGCGAAATGGAATATTTGGCTTTTATTCACGATCCGTTGACGCTCTACTATTTACAAGTAGGAATAATATAAAATTATCCTTAAGAAATTAGGTTAGCTCCTTTCGGTTAATTTAAAAGCATAGTGAGAAAAGATATTGCAAAAAATCAGGTAATTTTGTCTTACAAATTCAAAATTTTTGCGTTAAAATACGAACCATTTCCGAGATGTTTAAAAAATGGATCTGGCGGAGCTATACGGTATTTTAAATCGTAGGAATTATGAAGGGTTCTGGATCATCAACTTTTTGCCCTAAAAAGCGCTGTATTATGCTGCAGAATCCAATATTAAGGAGTACGAATACTACCCATCTACTACTATCAATTCCCCCCTGAAAACCATTGTGTACATTAGATCCCACCCTCATATCAGCACACCCAATGAAGCAAACAAAAAACCTGGGACTCCCCCTCCCCGTTATTTTGACGCGTTCTCTCCCCCCCATTTTGTCCAAAGAATAGTATCATCACCATCCAGCCCCCCAGCCAACCCAACCCAACTTATCATTTACCCCCCATTCGAGAGAATTTTCGTGACGTCACGCCCCGGGGTGTAGATCACATAGAGACATACAGCGACACTGCCCCCGATCCACCCATCAACCCATCCCCCTTTCCCCTTATAACTGTCAGCAAAATATTTGGCTTTTTTTTACAGAAATTCGTGACAACAAGTAGCGGCGACTCGCTGAAATCATCGCCGCAAAACATCTTGGTAACGCCGACGCTTGGAGGTAGGGGCGGAAGATGTCACACGGTTATTTGCGGCGATTTGCAGACTTTCCGACGACGGCTGAGATCATGCAAAAGTGTTTGGCCGTCAACCCGTTCGAGCTGAAGTTTAAGGAGGCCAACCAGAGGTATTGATTTTGGGTTTAAGGGGTTAAGATAAGGGAAGATGCTCACTTAATCGATGTCTTCCTATACTTAGACAGTCCTCTAAAAAGCTCTAGTTTTTATTGGGGCTTCATAAAACCTAGATAAATGGAACTGGGCTAGCATGTTGGTTTTTTTGTTTCCTACTTCCGGTTTTTAGAAGGTTTTTTAAGCTTCTTGCCTCGTAGCTCTCACATCAAGAACACCTTCATAACTTTTTTCTGTACCGTAACGTAGTAAAAATTGTCGAAATCGTGCCTTCTCAGTACCTTTAATTTATTTTCACATTTTAAGCTTCTTTCCCTTAACAAATTATCATTTCAAACCCTAAGTTCTCGAAAATCTTGAGCCCATACCCCGCCTGACCACCTCGATTCCAGGGTACAGTAACCAGGTACCTCCACCAAAATGCATTTTCGAGACACTTCCCCCGGCTACACTATTTTGTATCCCAATTATCTTCCCGGAACCACGGACCGCAAAAACTCTGCCCAAACCCAGACCGACCCCAGGGGCCAAATACAAATTTTTTTATTGGCCCCACCCCCACACTCCGACCCCCCAATGCAAAAACCACAAGATCAACTACAATTTCCGTGAATTTACAGGCTGGGCGCGGCCGGGACGTCACAGGAACTGCTGGAACAAAACGGACTCGTCCCAAAGATTTCCATCGACACCCCCTCAGGTGGGACCCCCCGGCTTCTCACTGCCCCTAATTTCCGGGGATCATTTGCCCCCTACCAATTTCCTGCCCCACAAACTCACACACAGCTGGTTATTCCATTGAAAATTAAATATTGGCCCTTGATTGCCGCGGGCTACGTTGCAGCAACAACAAATTTCCGGTGCCTGCCGGCTCGGCCCTCCGGGTTGTTGGCAAAGAAAGTGTCGGGATTCATAATTCGGCAAAAATGTTCGTCCCGGGCAGCGAGGGCTCTAGCCAATTCAAACCTTTTATAAGGCCCACCGTATTAGTACGATCACAAAGTTTGCAGGAATGTAAGTTGGTGTAAAATCGGTAAAAACTATTGTATAATTCAAGCGTTAAGATCAAGTATCTCTTTCAGTCTCGGCTTTGATGAAATCCCCAATCTTCCCATCGATCTCAATGCTCTCCGACAGCGACTTGAAGACCTCAGACTTTTCGAAACTGGTGCAACAGGTTTGAATTTCGTTTTTTGGTTTATATCTGAAAATTTAGATGAAAGAACATGGAGGCTTATCAACCCAACAATCACTCGATGTCGGAGCCGGCCCCCGAACGGCCGATGTCCTAAACACGGTCCTCGATATGCATCACGATCTGTCATCTACTTCCCTCAACATCTTCAATCATATTATGCCCCAAATGTGAGTCAAATCTTTCTATAGAGTTTTGCTTCAAGGGTTTTCAGTGGGCAAAGTCTCTTCACGACGCTGGCAACGCCAAATGGGTCTGCCCCGAATTCGGCCGGAATTCTGGGGCTCCCCATTCCGCAAGCGACTTCGCCACGATCGGTTCGTTTTTATCTTATCGTAGCTTGTCTTGTCTAGCCTAGAAAGCGTGGAAACAAGAAACCTTTCAATTTTCTAGATCGCCGCCGCCCTGGCTGCCGTCGCTTCAACAAGTGCCGCCGCCGGTCTCGCCCCACCAGCCGTCTCGATCTCATCAGCTAGCCCCCAGCACTCTCCCCGGAATCAACTCAACAACACGTAAGCCACTTCCTCCGAAACAACAACATAAGCAGCCATTACAGGAACCAACTCCGCTCCCCTCAGCCGGACATTGCTTCTGCGGTTAGTGCCGCTGTCCAGGCGTCAAACGCCCAGAACGGCAGCAATCTGCTCGGTGCCCTACATGTCGATTCGTCTTGGGACCCGCGGGATGTGAAGCCGGCTTTGGGACAAGGTCTTGCAGCGAGTAAGATAACGCCGCAGCTGACGCCCCGTTCCGACTTCTACAATAGCGGAGAGGACTTTGGTCCTGGGGCGAGCAATGGGTATGATCACAATCCGAGGAGGTGAGTGTTTCTTGAATTTTTTAGAACAGCTGAAGACGTATGTAAAGATGAAAATTACCTTTTTGTTATAGTAATGAATCGGAAGTCTCGTCAAACTGCGGAAGTCAGCAAGGGCTGGCGACTACTACTCCTGGACGTGGACGCGGTCGTGGCAGGACCACAACTGCCGATATGCCACCAGATGAGCGCCGCTTGACAATTCTGGAGCGAAATAAGGCAGCAGCTGTTCGATATCGGTACTAACAATTATCACAAAACTCATAAATCCTTTTGTTTTAGCAAACGAAAGAAGGAGGAACACGACGAAATGATTGGACGCGTCCATGTCCTCGAACAGGAAAAGAACCAAATTGCTGTAAGAGAATTATGTCTATAACCATAGTCCCAGAACATTCAGACGCAAAACCAGGTCCTACGCCGAGAGCTGGACCGAGTTACGGCTCTCCTAAAGGAGCGCGAGACGCGATGTGTCTGCCTCCACGGGCTTCCCCTCTCCTCCGATCTGGGACTTGGGGTAACATCCAATTTTTTTATCTTAAAAATTATTCTAGGCTGACCTACAAAACCCCAACTTCCTCCACCAGCAAAATCTCATGCAAGCAGCAATGGGTGGTCTGAAGCGAACCAAAATGTAGAACAATTTCTACGAGACCTCGAATTAATTATTATGATTATTTCCAAAAACCTTTCCGGTGATCATTCCCCCCACTATCAGGTACCACAACCATTTTTCGCTATTTTTTTGGTCCCAAGCACGCAAAATTGCCCCCCCCCCCACATTACTTCGCTAGTGAATATTTACTTTCCCAAAAATTACGGCTACTGTATCCCCGGCAGCCAACCAAATTCACAAAATATGCAGCTACTCCCTCCCCATGTGCACCTCAGTGATGAGCCGATCATGTCACCAAAAGCGTTGTTTTTCAATCTTAAATTGTAAATTAAGCCAATTTAATTCAATTAATTAAATTTACATACTCGTTTCTGTCTTGCCAACTTTAATTTCTCAAAAAAATTTCATCGCCCTCATTTCTCTACAGCTGTACATACCAAAGCCGTGGTGAGCCGTGCTCCAGTGTCCCAGCTGATAGGTCCCGCGTCGTAACGTCGCAAAATTTGAATCTCATCTTAAGGGATGGTATAGGTATCACAAAATTAATCGAATACCTCTAAATACCTATTCGACCCAAAAATTGGCACCTCTACCACTTGCACGTCTCCCAAATCCCCCTCCCGCCCCCCCCTTTTGAGCGCCATTTCCGGGGAGTCCGATGTGCGTTGACGCGCATATCACCTTTAATACATACTATATATATTATTCCAAAACTCCAAAATGTTGCCATTTAATTTTGCGCCCCTCAAAATGTTAGGTTCAAGGTTGTCGCACCCTTCATTACCCCCCAAAATTTTATTATGTTGTGGTTGTGCATGCTCCCCCGAATTTAAATATGTAATCTACCATTCAATTTCTTCAAAAACCATCTAGTCAAGTTAGAATTACACTAACATGTCTATTATTGCCCACAAACACCTTCAAAATCAAACCCAAGCCCTCGCATTTTCGTCGTACATCCTATTATTCCGCTGTGACATCTCATTCTTATAGATTCTTCCCCTTTTGCCCTCCCACATTGATCATTTGAGCGATTTCAAGCGACATATTTCTATTTTGATAAAGTGAATTCTTAATTTTTGGACTTCTTCAAGTGCACAGAATGACAAGACTAGACGGAAGACTAGAGTTTGGGCCGGGCAATAGGATTATTCAACCAAAGAGATAGCGCTCAAAAGTTTTTCGCAAAATGAGGCTGCTCTACATATTTCTAGTCCATATTTCAACAATATTCTATGCTAATAAGAATTGCGAAAAGGGAAATGTTTTTATCAAAGAGCTAGAGGCCTGCTTTCTGTTCGTTGATGACGGTAGTTTCCCATATTGTAGCATTTTCCCCCGTCAATTTCAGCGGCCGCTTATGAAGCGGCTGAGTCACAATGCAATGCTTCCAGCGGGCACCTAATTTCGATACATAATGCTTTTGAGAATAATTTGATGGCACAGTATGCCGATCAGGGTTTGAAAGAAAATCATGCAAAAAGAATTGGAAAAATTTAGACATGAGGAGTACTCGAGTTTTGCTAGGATTACAGAAGTCTCCAAGCGGCGTTTGGAGCTGGTCTGACAATACAACTGCTAATTATTTTAAATGGGCAAATGGTTAGGCTTAGGCTCATGCTCAAAACTACTGAGAGTAAAGATACTGTAATTTGCACCTAGGTGAGCCGGGCTCGAAAAGCTGTGCATATCTGGATATCCTCGATCGCTCTTGGTATGGCCAAGACTGCGATACCATAACCCCATTCGCATGCAAAATTCCGGGTTAGTCCTCTATACCTCTTTATCGTTTTCTATTACAGTAATCCCACCCTGCAAGCCCGGCTGGGTGTACTGGAATGTCACTAAAATGTGCTACTACGTGGGATTACTGTGGTTTCTACGACTACTAAGCTCATTTTAGCACGGAAAGAACTCCTCCTTCCAACAAGCCCTCGGATTTTGTGGCTATAACTCTGGCTCGGTCACCTCGGTGCATAGCGATCAGGAAAATGATTTTATTAAGAGTTAAATCAATTTCAGGGCTTATAGAACGGATTTTAGATCTTGTTTGGGTGCCAGAATGCATCCAAATGGGTCGATGGTTTAGTGGTTTGACAATGTTGGGCGGTACTTGGGACCAGGCCAGTGAGCTTATAAAAAATTCCACAAAATCATGCTGTTTTCCGGAAATCACACCGCTGGGTGGTTTGATCAGAGTCCAAATAATTATTCGCAAATGGTATGCACCGGGGGTGGGCTGAGCTTGCTTACGGTAATTAAGTAGCTGATTTTTTACATATATCTTTTTATCCATGTCTCCTTACAAATTTATTAAACCATTTAGATGAACGCGTTCCCATCCTCTTGCAATGGCTGTGGTGACGGCGTCTGGACCATGTACGGCTTCGATCGGATCAACGAAAAACTGCCCGATTTTGTTTGCAAGGCCCCATCATATGTGTAATAAATAAAGGTGGCAGCGGGGAGGCGTCGAAATTTGCATAGCAATTTGCATGGGCGCCGCAGATTATCACTTTTTTCCGTCGAGTGGCTGAGGCGGTGCTTATGATTGGGGTGGCTCTTGAAGTGGCGTTCTGAGGGCCCGGGAACAAGCATTCCGCATGGCCCTAAGGGTCGTTTGAAGGTCCAATTATAGTTGTTTCAGCGTGTATTTGCATATTTAACGTCTGAAAATGCCGAAAAATCGGTTTCTGGAACCCAAAAAAAATTGGTTTTTTGATATTCGTGAGTTAGAGGTCGTAAAGAGGATTTTTCGTATTATTCCATACCTTTTGGAACACTTCCAATTTTGCATCTATTCCCCTCCCCCCATATGTTCGTTTCCTATGCTGTGAACGGGGAACGCATTCAATCTATCCCAAATGTGCTATGTTTGCGGGTGGCGTGCATCCCATTTTTGGCAGGGTCAACACATTGTGTATTTTTTTGGGGCATGGGATTTTGATAGGATTAAATTTTTTAGTCCATATCGTATACATTTTAGTATCGTTATATCTTGGGCTTAGGCTTAGGCTAGGCTTAGACTTAGACTTAGGCATAGGCTTGGGCTTAGGTTTAGGTTTAGGAGTGGTCCCCGACCACTTTACTTAGGTTTAGGTTAAGCTTAGGCTTGGGCTTCGCCTTGGGTTTGGTATGGGCTGGTCATGTTGCTCATATAAGAGTGTTGCTCCGCGCCGGTCTTCCTCAACGCAGAATACAATTTTTGACGAAAATTTTTACACACAGTCGGAGGTCGACCATAGAAATCGGCCATATCGATAGGTTTAGGCTTAGGCTTAGGCATAGGCTTAGGCTAGGGCTGCATTTTAGGCCCTTAACCCCCCTTAAAATGTCGATATCGATGCTGTCGATGAACGAGTCGATGACGTCCAATCGCCAAAGACGCTCTCCTTAAGCGCTTGATCGTCGCATATGAAAGACCGGGCGGAAGTGTTTGTGGGTAGGGCTGGACTGACTGTAGGGAGGCTGGCACCTGTCTCAATAGGCGATTCCCCGGGGCTTTGTGTCGCGAGTCCAGTAGATAAACATTCACCCTTCGCGATGCATATCCCCCCAGTACCCAAACTCGGGAGGGGCACCCTCGCTTCCAGGGCTAACTTTCAATTCCCCCCCCCCCCCTTTTCCCGCAACACTATCCGGTTTCAGCACCTCACGGGTTGGCGCGAAATTCCGGTGCATAGTGATAGTATTTGGGATTAATGGCATGGGGGGTGAGTCTATTGCCCCCGACGGACTGTGTATCGTTCCCGGGCCATTCAGCGTTCCATGAAAAATTCAGGCTGTAGATTTTGATTTTTTAGAGCCTGATTACGGTAGTTACCCCACTATAATTCCAAATTTCTTTTGCTCACCTGCTTTTTCAAAGCTTAATGTGCCTTTTAAGAAACATACCTAAAGATCCGATGATACAAAAAAAAATCGGGAAAAGTCCATTTCTCAAATTTTTTGAAACCTAGTTACAGTACAATTTTATACCCTTCATGTCCGTAGTCACACTGGCCTCAGTATTACGATTCCATGCTCTTTACAACTCACTATTTGTATACTATCTTGATGTGCCAGTCGCAAAACGAACGCCCCAAGCGCTTTTCCCTGGAAACGGGCCAAGCCTGAACCAACCAATGAGAAATAAACAGTATTGAGCTTGGCCCCCACATTCCAACCAATCTGCCCCCTCACACACATTCTTTATAGCCGTCCCATTCGAATAATCGTGTGCTAGCGGGCCCTTTAGATGGCTGGGAAACGGTATCCCCGCGCGAGCGCGTGGCGGCTATTATTTTCGCCAGCCCTGGCCGCTGCCAAACTATGTGTTATCTCGCATTTTGGGAATTTCGTTCCTAAACAATGGTCATCGTTGACCCTATGCTCTGCCCGGGGAAACATCAATAAAAATAGGGGGGTTGCTGTTTAGAAATTCGATAGGGTTGACTGCCGAGTGGCACTTCGCAACTGAAACCATGTGCATTTGAATCAGAATCTGGGGCTTGTCAAGGTTATGCTTCCCAAAATTTGAAGTTTTTATGATAATTCCCTTGAAAACCAAGTTTTGCTGTTTAAAAAAAATGGTGCTTGGATGGTTTTTATGACTTAAGGAAAGGAAGAAAAGTACTTACAAATGCAAAATGCATATATTTGTTTATATTATATTTATGTATATTTACAGTTATATAGCGTTTTTGCATACTTTAAAACGATAAAAAATGCTATTTAAAGTTTTTCGCACTTTTTTGGTCAATTAAAAGTGTATATTGATGATTTAACCTCCGAAAACTTAAAAAAATAACGGTGCCTTATTTGAACTCTTATTTGTTTTTTTAAGCTTTTGACGCATGCTGAAATTCCCTTGTTTGTTTCACGATTTTTTTAGTAAGTCGAGACCACCAAAAAAATATCATCCAAATTTGCATTTCCGCTTGTCAATCCTCGGGCTCACCTCCACTCGGGTGGTCTCCCCCAACTTACAGATGGCTATCTAAAGAACCATTTATCCGCTTCCGATCAGATGGTGCACCCTTTTCTGCCCCCAGGCCATTTATCTTGCCCGCCCTTTGTCCTTGTTCCACCTGAGGAGCAGCCCCGGATTTCTTGTAGATGTTTGCATCCAAACTTTTTCTTCTTCTTTTTTCCTTTATTCTGTTTTTCTGCCAATCCAATCTCAGGATATCCCCCCAATCTAGACATATCCTTTTTTACCGCACTCCCCTTATTTGTTTATTTATGGCCGGATATTCTGGGATTGTTTCTGCTCTCCCTGGCGACTAATGGCATCCAACATGCGCAAAGGTATCCGCTTACATGGTTGTTCACAGGTCGCCGAACGCGGATTTCCCATATTTCGCTTGCATATTGCTTCCCATGCCCTCGTACTGCTTGACATGCAAATTTTACTAATAAGGGGAGTTTTTAGAGGTATCTGGGAAAGGGTTCGTTAGATAGTTGTTTTTCTAAAAGAAAAATTTTGGATACCAAGCGACAACTCGGTAAAAATTGATCTACCATGGTTTTATAGACATTTAAAAAACTAAAAACGCGTTTTTGCAAGCCGGCAGAGCAGAGTGGCAGAACGAAGTGGGTTTTTTTAATTTTATGCAAATTGTGAAACGCTTCAGCACAAATTATTCGCGAAGTCTTGTTAATCAATTTTCGATAGAATTAGCATTGTTTTTGCATTTTCGGTTTTCCGGGCGGTTCGAAAAACATCTTATAAGCAACTTCTCTCAAGAACTGTTTGGTTGTACTTTCCCTACCTTGACATTTGAATGGGCAATTTACGAGAAGCCCACCACTATTCCAAGCCTTCTTTCCTGGGCCAACAAATCTCTTTGGGGTCTTTTTCTAGCTAGCTCGGTCCCTAATAAATCAGCCGACCCTTCCGGAAGCTGGTGGTTGTCCTTAGCGGTAGGCGTGTGGGTCCTTAGCGCTATGCCAAATGCTTAAGGTAGCTGTTGGGTCATGCAGACTATAATCTGAGGGATAAAGCAGGGGGATTTAGGTACCGGTGGGTTCTTTGAGGGTCACGCCACGTTGGCAATTACCATAATTGCGCGCAGGGGGGACGATTCTGAGGGCAGCTGATCTATTGCTCATTAACCGGTACCTTAAGCTGATCCATATGGGTTTGAGCGGCTGATTTTTGGGTCTATTTCTTCGGTGAGTTCGATTTGAATCCGTGAATTTTCTCGCCTAACGTGTCATTCAAACTTTTCCGATCGCTCGAGTTTTGCGCTCTCTTTCTGTTGCTCAAATTTTAACGCGATTTCTCTTCGAGCTCCTTCGCATCGGCTTATCCCGCTGGTTTTTTGCGCGGTGCCCCGAACGTTTCGCCGCGGTTTTTGTTAAAAGCCAGCTGCGCGTGCCGGTACACAACCCGTCGAGCGGGTTGTCATGCCCGGCACCGAGCGGTTCAAGCTCCTCAAGCATATGGTTAGATTTGGGTATGACGTTGACCTAGTCTAGAGGGCAAGTAATAATTAGGTTGCTGGTGGGTTTATTTTGTGCATTTCACCGAATTTCAACGAGTTTTACCATTTATCATACAATTTGATCTCGCCGAATTTAATTTTGTCGAATTTTCATTTTGCGGAATTAAAAAAAAAATGGCTGGCGGAACTTCCGGCGCATGCTAATCTTTTCCTAACAAAGAGCGTCGCCAATTTTTTAACAAAAAGCTAAATTTAATGTCGAAAATAGGCAATTTTGATAAATCTGATAAGCGTGCAGTCATCCCAGAGCCATTACGGACCTAATGACGTATCATACATACCTAAAAATTTATCCCCTATCGAGATATCCTCCGGACATGGTGACGGAAGTTGCATGCAAAGTGTCACACACACACAAACACCATTTTTTTATATATAGTAGGATATTCAAAAATTTTTATCTAGCCAAGAAACGAGCGACGATATGTTAATGCGAATGAAATTATGCTAATTAGGATAACTGGTTGTTCGGTTTTCGGAGAACATGTACTGGCAATAATTTATTATTTCATAGCGCAACCATCGTATTTTCACGCTTTGGCTTCCGGCGTTGGTTTCAAAAAAGCCTAATAATCATCTTTGTGAAAACGTTATAAACCTTGACAAAAAACAACTAAAAATTCAAAACAGTACTCACGACTAAGCTGGTAAAATGCACCTTTTGAAAAGAAATTCGCAAAAAAATCAATAGGATTCGGTTCATTCTAAATCATCACAAATTCCGAACACACTACAGTTCCGGTAATTAACTCCCGAGCACCATTTTGGTGCCATTTTCTGTTGTCTAGCTTTGCGCTTCCTGATTAACCGATCGTGCCCATCTATCCGGGGGTAATTGTTTCCTTCTCGGGCTGGTGTTCCACTCGAAGGCGCCAGCTTGTCCTCCGCGCGCGGGTCAGCTCGTCGTAAATTTTCGGGACATTCCGGTCACGGCATCCCCATCCACAATATATCAGGGGGGATATTGGCTTGACGGGAGGTCATTTAGTGCCCGGATGGGTGTTTGGCTGGGTGTGGAATGGGTTTTGGGCATGTTGCCAGAATGTTTGTGTTGCGAGTTTCGCGGTGGCATGTGATATCTCGGATTTCGGTGTTCTAAATGCCATTAATATAGCTTAGGTTTAGGCTTATGCTTGGGCCTAGGCTTAAGCAGGCTAGAGCTCAGGCTTAGGCTTCGGCTTCGGCTTCGGCTTCGGCTTCGGCTTCGACCTCGGCTTCAGCTTGGGGCTTAGACTTAAGCTTGGGCTTAGGTCGAATCATAGCGTTAATGTTTCTA
This sequence comes from Mesorhabditis sp. LJ9110, assembly GCA_038088335.1. Classification (NCBI taxonomy): domain Eukaryota; kingdom Metazoa; phylum Nematoda; class Chromadorea; order Rhabditida; family Rhabditidae; genus Mesorhabditis; species Mesorhabditis sp. LJ9110. Next base: position 12,340 of record JBBGBA010000390.1, on the reverse strand, counting down.
TACTTTTACTTCTCGTTTTCTTAAATACTTTTAATATATTTAAATTTCTAAGCTTCACCTCCCTCAACACCATTCCCAGGGTGATAGCCCCCCCCGTGCCCCTCTTCCGAATGCGCGCGAGCCCTAAACTTTATCGCTTGGTAGCAGGTCATTAGCGCATTTGCCCGGACCCCCCGTTTGTTTGCATAGATTTTATATGTTCTTCTGTTCCCTCAGAAACCATCGTTTCGGATTATACCGGTTCCGGTGGGCTGAGTAACCGGTCTCCGGTGCGTCACCCCGCCTTTCAATTACAAAACAGCTACTCAAAATTCGGTTTCGTTGCCCTCACGACTTATATAGCCTGGTCTGACCGAGCCAAGGCCGTGTGCCTATTTTTCTTGCTATTTTTTAGGCTTTGTTACAAAGTGTTGTTTTTGATACTCATACTCTCGGCAATTGTACAGGTTTTACGGGTCTTTTGAGTCATGCTCCCCGCGGCTCAGTCATCCACCCTTATTTTTCTCGACCGTGAATAGGGTTTCTTGTTTGGGATGTTGCCAGTGGTGTTAGTTGGTGCCAGACGGATTTTTTGGGAAATGTGATTTTTAAGATGTTTTTGATGTGATTGAAATTTTCTGATGATCCGAATGAACCTGTCACGCTCCCACGCTAGAATAGGTTATCTGAAAAGCCAAATTTGCATTTGAAAATGCTAGTCTGGGAAATTTTTGTCATGTGATGTGATTTTTGAGCGTTTATTTTTGAACAGATACGGTTTCGGGCATTTTTTAGAATACACGATGCTCAAAAATGTCATCCTCAAATAGCCCCTCATCGTAAACGACGATTTCCCAGGCCATCCCTCAAAAGTTACTCCCCAAAATTAGTGCTCCCCAGGGGTCAAACTCGCCGCCTTTTGTGTCACCGCATAGCCATGATAGCCATGGCATGCAAACACATGTTTTCCCGCACCAAAGACATTCCGCCGCCGCGGCAAAAATCGCCAAAAAAGGAAAACTCCCGGGTCCCCCATTTGCATTCAGCTGTTTTGTGGGCCGGAACGGGAGCTTGGAAAAGTTGTGTTCGCCGGGATAGAATGGGATTTTGTAGATGCACATGATACAGGTGCCGGCCAATCAAAAAGTCAAAGCAGAGGGGAGGGGGTTGGATCCGGTCCGGTTATGCCGTGGGTGGGTTGAGTGCTATTTTACGGTTTGTTTGAGGCAATAAACATGTTGCGAAGGACCGGCCAGTTTTCATTGCGTGGGGAGGGGTGATTTTGGGGAGTTGACCGTTGGTTGGGGGGTTTGAAGTTTCCATATCTTATTTAAAGCGTTCTCTAGATCGTTTGGGTTACTGTACTTCGTTCTTTTTAGGGTACAGTAAAGAACCGGAATTTTCAGGTTAGGTAGTTTTTTTAAGATTTATTTCTGTTTTATACCACGATAATTTGTTTTCAAGAAATTCTGACTTATTTACTTGTCGTTGTAGGTTATAACGTTTTAGGATATAACGTTTGGTTTTTGGATTTTTCAGATTAAAAAATTGTGTATATGCCTTTGGAAACCGAATACTTTTATTTTTTTACTGACGGCACGGTCCAAAAAATAGGTAGAACCTCTCGGTTTTTCCGTTTTCAAGTTTAACTAGCTACTGGATTTGCTCTAAAACTAAGTCTGTTTACTGTACTTTACTACTATCCCAATAGCGTATTGCCCCCGAAACTCTAACATCCCAAACCAGCTCCCGAACGCCTAATCCGAAAATATTCCACCCCCGGGACCTCTCTGATAGTATTCGTGCTTCCCCTCCCTCTAAAACAACCATTCCACGCCCCAACCCCCCACTAATAGGATGGACCCCACGATTAAACGGCCCGATAGCTACGACCACCCGGGATTCCAGGCCCCAAAATGTGATTTCTGACGTTTGTGGCCCTAGATGGGAGGGAGGGCCTTGCAACGACCCCCCAAGCGAATGATGTTACCATGAAGTTTCTTGTCGTACTACACCATGCTACTCTTTGCCAATCGGAACCTCTGGATCTTCTTAAAAGCGTCTATCCCGTGAAGTTGACGAGTTTACAACCTAGTCTCGGTTTTTCGGCTAGTGATAAGGTTGAGACAAGGGTGTTGCCATGTCTGAATCTGACAAAAAATGAAATTTTCTTTTAAAAGGTCGTTTGAGGGGTTCTAGATCTTCTAAATTTCTAGACGTTTTTTCCAGTTTGCTTAATACACTCTTTGCTACGTGTTTTCGACTTCCCGGTCTCTTTAAACTCTCATAACTTCTTTGAATTTGAATATGTTGTATTTGTTTGGTTTTCCATAACTTTTGGTGATCTTAAATTTATATAAGAGTTTACGACCGATTTAATAAGCTGGATATTAGTATTTTTTTGCTTCCCGGTCACTTTAAAGTCCAGGAACTTCTTTGAATTTCAATATTCTTGCATTTTTTTTTCTTTCGCTAACACCCCTCCTCAAAACCGATCCATCCACCAATCCAAAACCCAGGTAGCATCCCGAAAAAGGGGATGGATGAGTAGTTGAGAGTGGCTAGGGTGGATGGGTGAGTGGTGGAAGGGGGGTTGAAGAAGGCCTTGGTTGTGCATGGGGTGCCCATGGGCCCTACGGCGTGTTTTTGTTGTGTCCCGCGTCCCAGGGGACGGATGCTTCATCTCATCATGGAACTCGGGTGCCGCCATATCGCTTTATTCAGATTTTGGCTTTTTGGGCTGGCTGCAAGATTTTTTTTTGGGTTTTTTTGGGAGAGTTGCGGTTTTTTAGAGGAGGTGGGACTTCAGATCACGCCTGAATGTATACGTCTCTCTCCCTCAATCTCCGCTCTCTTTCTCTCTCTCTCTCTCTAATTTCCAAATTCCAGATGCCACCCAGTTTTCGTAGCAGCTATCTAATTACAATATTTGCGATATCACTCCCAACAGTTTGGCCTGGATGCCAAGAACGGAATCTATGTTGCAGAGGCAGGCAAACAGAATGCTGGGCATATGAAACTCCGCCTGGTATGCAAATTTAAAAAAATTTCACGAGATAAATTTGCATTTTAGCACCTCCTGATTATAAACCTGATGATCAAGAGCATCAAAATCTTCTTGAAAAACAGGATCCAATGCACAAACCTACAGAATGGCCTTGGCATCATGTAATTTTCTTTTTAAAATTATAACCTATGTTCTTTAGCTTGAATTTGATGGTGTCGGCTTTTTAATAAAACCTGCTGCTCCAACAGTGGGGAGAAAAAGTCGTAAGTTAAATCCGAAAGTTTCGATATTGAAAATCTAGGGGAAGAAGCAAGATCAACAACAACCCCCGCGCCGGTAGGAAATATTTTGCAAATTTTGCAGACTTTGCGTGTGTTTTCAGCACTTGGAAAGATTTTTAATATTTGGGGATGAGAAGGAAACAAATCCTTCTCCGGAGACTCGTGGATATCCCATGGATGAGCCAGAGAAGAAAAAGGCAATTAAGTGGGTTACTGTATTCTGCAAAAAAGGGGTTTTAAGGTATGCCGTCTTGCAAAAACACGTTCCGTATTCGTGGTATTTCCGGGATGAGAGCGAGGATTTGCCACCATTACAATACTTGGAGGTAAGTAACTCAATTAGGTTTTGTAAGTAATTTTTTTCATTTTGTCGAAATCAATTTCAGATGTTATGTATTTTTAAAGGTTTATAATTGCTTAAAGCTTTGCCGTTACTTTTGAAATCATCAAATCAAAAACGCATTTTCTAACTCAAAAAATTTTGTCAGCCTGCCAAACCCAAGTGTCCAAACAAGGGAGTCAAGGTATGCGTGAATACTATCCGTTGTGTGCTTTTGTATATCTTGGCCGAATGCTGCCGACATCCCCCGGAAATGCGAGCTAGCCGGCCTGCAGGCTTCCTGATTTCTAACCAACCCCCCGTGCTATTTCCCAACACTTTTGTTCAAGCAAAAATTGAGCTATAACACAGGGAAAAGTGTTATTTTTAGAAACCACCTCAAACACGTTGCTACTGCGATGAAGACTGTCTAAAAAGGGGTGATTGTTGTTCGGATCACTATGAGACATGTCCACGTAAGCCTTAAAAATTTAATATTACAAAATTTTAGCCCGAGATTGTCAAGAAGGTCCTTGGTCACCTTGGAGTCGTTGTATACCTGATAAAGTAAGTTGTAGTCTGTGGTATCGGCTAATTAATGTAGACTCCGCTATTCCCAAAAATTTCTAGGGAGCCTGCGGACTCGGCAAAATGAACCAAACCCGCCAAATCCTTGCTGAAGCCTATGGCGGAGGTCGAGAATGCGAGCCAACCCTAGCAATGGCCTCCTGCTGGATAACGTGTGCTGAAGATGGTAAGTATCTACTAGATACGCCCTTTAAAGCCCTATACCTTTTCAAGTAGTCGTCAAAGCAGAGCTGGTCAAAGTGAAAGGTTTGGACTTGCGTAATTGAACCCCGTGATTCGCTGATTCGTCTTGTGGCCTTGCGCGATTGTCTAACAAGTCCTAAACTTTAGAAACGTTTCAAAACCATATAATGTAATTTTTAGAATCTGCCCATTTGATCGACTACAGCTACACAACAAGCAGAAGTTTTCCAAATGAAACCGACCCTGACTTACAACCGTAAGTGTTTCGCGCTTTGTTTTCATGCCTTAATTTCCAGCTATTGTGATGAATACGAGATGGAAATGGTGTATCCGTCCCCCAGATGCCTCATGTTCATTATGTCGAAAAAATTCGTGGCCGGGAAGCGGTATTGCGCCGAGTGCCATCCGGCCACGGTTCGCATGACTCACAAAAATCGGTGGGCTAATTTATGGGGGCTTTTTGGCGCGTAAATCTATAGATCAGAAGTTTTTGGTGGGAAATAGGGGGAGTCGGTGAAGTGATTTATAGGATATGTTTTTGGTAAGTGGTCTGGGAGTGGTAGAATGTTGCTGAGGAAGCACGAAGCATTTTTTTTGCATGGGAGTCGACGAGGAAGTCAGAGCGAGAGAGAGAGAGAGAGAGAGAGAGAGAGAGAGAGATCGAGAAAAAGAGAGGGCCAAATTAGCTAGAGGTAGCGGGAGAAAGCGAGAGTAGTAAGCGAGTGCAAGTCAGAAGAGAGAGAGAGAGAGAGAGAGAGAGAGCGAGAGTGAGAGAGATTCAAACTTCCATATCCCTTAAGTAACTTGCAATTATGACATTCACTATTTTCAGGTGTCGCGGTGACGTCGAGATCGGCCTCTCCAATTTCTGGCTATTCACCCACAGCGAGTCCATCTACTGCAAGGGCAAATGGAAGCACACGGGCCATACCCCGAATTGTCGCTGCACCCGATTCCCAGACCTAGAGCCACTTCTAAATTACTAGTTGCCCCAACTCCCACAAAATTCCTGCTTTTTATAGGTACCCATCCCCAGAATCCCCCCAGAATTCCATCCCAATTTTCACCAAAACCCCCCTATCTTTGATCTCCAGCTCAATATATCCGCACTTTTTGGCCTCGGGTGATTTTGTTCTAATCCAAGCATCTCTTTAATCCCGGGGAATGTCCCTCCGGAATCCCTATTTTCGAATTTTTAACACTATGCGCGAAATCTGTTGTTTTTTCTAGCGCTGAATTTCAGCTCTTTCAAGTGACTCCGCCCCCATTTCTTGCCATTATCGGGTAAAATATGCACACAGAGACACACACACAAAACTTTCATAACCCCCGAATATATACTGCCATTTGTCGTTGTGTTTATGTTTTCTTTTCTTATAATAGCCATTTAATAGCCCGCTCTGCTCCCCGTTATATCCTTTCCATTCGCACCCTCCTTGCCATCCATCCATCAGCAGCTCCCCCGCTTCACTTTTGCCGGTGTCCCAGAAATGTCGACTCAATTATTGATGGTCTATATTGTCCTTTTCACAGCCGCCGTTGTAAATAACGCCGATATTGACAGTGGAATAAAGGTTTTTCCAAGTGCAGAATGGATGCGTTGCGATTTACCATGGATTTCTCAAACTGATGCAAAGAAAGCGGGGTTTTCAAAGTGTCGAAATTCATAATGTCGAATTTTCAGAATGCCGAAATTTCATAAAGTCTAAGCTTCACATTCTCGAAATTTCATGTCGACATAATGTCGAAATTCAGAATGTCGAATTTTACATAAGCCAATTTTCCCGGAAAAACTCCGGAATCACATGCCCAAAAAATCGGCATTATGAAATTTTGACATTATGAGATTGCGACGTTATGATTTGAAGATCGAATTTTGATATTACGATTTTCGACTCCAGGACATTATGATTATTCTATTTAAAATTGGTTTCATGACTCTCCAAAAAAGATCTCCCCGTTACTACTTTTCCCCCAGTAAAAGCCAAATATTCATTCGTGTGAGTCAGCGATAAGTCCGGCCTGGTGATAACAACTGTCAATTTTTGGGATGGAGAGGCCACGGAACGGGGCTAGGGGGCGGACTGGGAGTTGGTGTCGCGGCGTGTTTATCAAAATATTGGGCTATGATTATGCTATGGAAATCGTGGGCTTATAAGGGCTGGGAGGGAAGGGTGGGATAGCTATTTTGAGCTTCGTGGTTGTGGTTATACTAGTACAAACTTGGTTGTAGTTAGGAATTTGCCGTTTTGGTTTTGCTACATTTTTGGCACGGTTTTTAAAGGCGTTGGGAAAGTTCAAACTCTTCAGGTGAAAAGTAACGGTTTTTCTGAGCTTTTTACTTTTTTAAGGCAACGGCGATGCCCGCTAGAAATTTTAGCCACGCTGGATTCCATGTGAATTTTGCCGGGCTTGCAATAGGACGTAAATATGTCGTAATCGATTACGCAATGAAAGTCACGGCTTTTTATGTAAAATCTCTTAATAGAAAATCGTGGTAGAAATCCCTTGACACCTTTTCTTTATCCTGAAAGCTGTGACAAAATAAACCACAACTTTTAGCTTTATTAAACCCAAAATTTAGCGCATCCCTGGCTGCACCAACCCTCTAAGATCTTCCCAAAACCCCACTACTCCCCTAATTCGCCACGCAGCTGTGTTTTTCCACCACAAAATTTGCCCTTCCCTTTGCAAGGACCCTTTTTTGACAACTCCCCTCCCCCTCCTTCCACCCTCCCATTTCCACACCCCATCCGCCGTTCCCATTCCATTTCCCGAACCACACACACATCCTCCTCCTCCCAGCCTTTCTCCCCCTCAATCTCTTTGTATATGTGTTTCTATCATGCCGCCGGGGAGCGGCAACTTTTGTTGCGCTCCTCAGTATCGGCGCCCCAAGTTTTTGAGCGCGACGGGCGCGTCGACTCAGGAACGCGCAGAATCCGTTTTTGCATATTTCTTAATGCGCGCGGGCGCCAGCGAGGGTACAGATGGCCCAGGTGGAGCTGCAAAAACGTGACGGAGGGGTCGCGCGGGTACGCGTATTTTTGGGGGTGGGGTGGTGACCTTGTGTTACGGTACGTAAATCGTTGGTGCTCCCAGGGGGATGATGGATCTAGGGTTTTTTTGTAGTCCGTGGAGGCGAATCTGGAACATTTTGGTGTTACGGGTATCTGGTGGAGCCCGGAATTCGGGGGGTATAATCTGATGTTTGTCATCGTCTTTTGAGAACAGATAGTGCGGAAAAAGGAAGAGCACTTTGGTATTGCATAAGCCGAGACCAAGGATCCCCACGATCTTGCATCCAAAACAACAACGCGGGCTGAGGGGGGTGGGCCCTAAGCCGAATCGGGTGAGGGAATGGGGGGATTAGGGTGGTGAGGCTTTGGCTTTCCGGCACTCATTGCATATATGGCTGCCGGTGATGTTCCTCAATATTTCCAGGGTTTGGGAGGTGGGAATAAGAATACTTCTCCAGTTTTCCGTTGTTTTATTAGTTAAGAAAGTTTTCAAGGGACTAGGAAGGCTGGCGGACGTTTTCTAGTGAAGCTCTTCCTTCAGAACCCTTTTAGGAAGAGAATCAAACGCAGCGAACAATAGCACGCCCTTACCCCCAATTTAACGCTTTCCCAAACACTTCTCCCGTTCCCTCCTCCCTTCAAACCCCAGACCCAATATCACTTTACTTTTTAACGAACCGCTTACGCCACCTTTTTCCCCCGCCCCGGCCAATGTGAGAGTGAGCCTTTTTGAAAGAGAGCGGCAGCTGGCCAGAAGGCTCTGGCCGGCCCGCCCGATAATTTCTCCGCTGGCCGTTCGCTATTTCGCCAGCCGGGGGGTGCAGCGCTGGGAATGGCCGGCGCCCCTCCGAAAACTCCGGACGACTCCTCGCCATAACTCCCAAATATAGGCGAATTTTTGGGGCGGGGGTTTTCGGAAGTTACGGCTTCTAGTGCCAATTTTTTCATAGTTTTAGGAATTAGGTTTTAGGCCATAACTCCTGAAATTCAAAATCATTCTAAATTGCTCTAAAAAGGGACTTTTGAATTATTGATCCATTTTGTTGGTTTTTATCATTTTCAAAAAATTTCAATGTCCGCTGTGTTAATTAAAAGCTGTAAAAACTCGTATTTTCACATGCACTTCCCCCTTATTACCTTAAATCGATAAACTGAATAGTTGAACGGCTATTTTTATATATTCTGCACCCAACCATACCCTCCTTCATACCCTCCCTATACCTTTTCGGCTCGGAGTCGCTCAATTTTATTGGGTCAGAGCCGATGTCCTTCGGCCAGCTGGCCCAGTCGAGCCCGAGCCATAGCCCTTCCTCCCCTTTCCCCCGCTTCCATCGGCAAGCCCTCCACTCTAAACACACGTTTTTGCCATTTTCGGCAAACCCTCCGCATTTACTGGGCCTAAATTCTGGCTTTATGTCGGTTTTTGTACATAGGAACGTGTCGGAACTTGTATTTTTCCTTGAGCTAGGAAATTTGCACCGGAATCTTGTCTTCCTAGGCTGGGTTTTAACCTCAAGCTTCTTACTAACTCTCGAACCACGGCCTGATCAGTGATCTACAACCCCCATAAATCGTACAAACCTTGACACGCTTCCCAAAGACGGAAACACCCAAAAATCCAGCCACTAAACCGGATGAAAGCAAAAAAGATTTTCCCAGGACCCGCGCGCCGTTTCCACCCCTCGCTCACCGCTCCATAATTGCCGAGGACAATTCCATGTGCTGTGCACCGCACACACGTCCGTATATCGTGTTGTTTACGGCCCCTTCCAACACCCGGGTCACCCCCCGCAAAAGTCACGGTCTGCTTTGGTAAAGTGTTTGGGTGGAAATTTGGTTTTTGGATAAGACTATATTTTGTTTAACTATCTCTCGCTGGCTCTCTCTCTATCGCTGTCTCTACAGCCTTCTTACTCTCTCAGTTTCTCTTTATCTCTCTTACCCTTTCGCTCTCTCTCACTCTCGCTTTCTCTCCCTCGCTCTCTCTCTCTCTCGAGCGCTCTTACTCTCTGGCTGCGTCTCTCTCTCTCTCTCTCTCCGTCACCCACAACCATTTTCTTCTCACGCTCTACTTACTCCGTTCTCGATAAAAATCTCGTTTTCTGATCAAAATTTGAAAATAATAAGAACGGTGAATTAGATCATGATTTCGTTGCCCCTGTAGACTGCGCAAAAAATCATGTTTCCGAGATGTCCTATCCGAGATGTCCGAGATACCCAAATTTTCACCCCAAAAATTCGCGCGCGCCAATTCCTTCGAAATTTCTGTGAGTACAAGTCGATCTTGTTTACGACCCGCCCCCATGGCTCTTACCGCCCCCACCCTAGTCACGGTCCGTGTGCCCCAGTAAAGTGCCTGAGCTCAAAAATTTGTAGCCGAGGCCGCTGGGCAAAAAGCCGGCCGCAGCCACCAAGGACATTTTCAGTAGCAGCACCTCCTTCCCGATCCTGCGCGCCTCCTTCGTATTCTCCTCTGCCTCCTCCTCCTCCTTCTACCCTTCCTCCTTCCTTTCCTGGGAGTTCGTATAGCGCCTACGACCCGCCACGCAAAAAAAGTAAGCCAATTTGCTCCACCCTCCTCTTTGCTCCCCCCTCTTTTTGGGGTCCACCGAGCCGGGGTGGGGAGGGGGCCGCTTCTGATTCCCAGCTATAATTTGCACCGAAACCCTAGAGGGGAGTTTCATTTTTCAAGGTGTCTGGACTTCCGATTCTTGGGAAATACCAGTCTTGAAAATCTGGGATGCAGCGGGTCGACCCTGACACTTCTAGGGTGGGGGATGTTCCGTTTTTGAGGAAGCGTGACATTTGATTTTGGTTTACATAAATAGCACGAAATTTTAAAGAGGAGGTCCAGCCTTCGCGGAGGAAGCAGAATTTAAATTGCGCTTAATATGCGAATTATCGAAATTTACAGATGCTGTTAATCAATAATTGGAGGCATAAAACGTTATTTTTGCAAAATTTGATGCTTGTACTTTAATTTACACCTCTCTTGCTCCTAGATACCTTTTACCTACATACCTAGACACCGCACTATTTTTCCCTTTTTTCGATTTCTTAATAATCCTGTTTTTAGTTATTCATTTAAAACGTAGCTTTGTTAATTGAGTAAATCCAAAAATTCTATTTTTTTAGTAATTCGCCAGGAAGATCTCGAAAGATGAAGAAGGTGCTGGGTTTTACGATCGGTAAGTGAGCGTTTACTAACAAAAAACAGTAAATTCAGGGGTCCTCCTGTTTATCGCGGCCACGGGCGAAGAGATTGCCGCAAAAGCCGGGCACACTTTGGAGCTGCCGATGGAAGAGGAAGACGACAGTAATGGGCCGCATACGTGCAAAAACTGCAAAGAGCACTTGAAGACCAGCCACATCTGGAATGTGGTGAGTCATCTGCCTTGCTAATGTTTCGCAAAAATTTTGGGGGTACGGTAGCCGTTTTAAGAGATAAGAAAATGGTCTATGCAATTTATTTAAATCGAATTAGTGAGCGAAGCACCAGCATTAATAGGGAAAAAGCATAAAGCTATAAGCGTTTTCTTAGAACGAGAAGATCCTACCTTATATAATTTTGGAGTGTATCTCTGTGTGTGGGTGTGTGTGGATGTCACTTTCGACGCCCGATTTGAGGGCCTTCCCGTGCATAAAATGCCCTAATTCGCCGTCACCCGGGGGAATCGACCCTCCTCTTTCCGATGGCGCTTTTAGAATTTCGATAAAATACACGTTTACAAAGTTAAAGCCGGTTTTATTCATTTTTAGGGTAATTTGCATAAAGGGAAAAATACAAATCTCCTGATTCTTGCAATTTGCACGCGCATGTGTGGTCGGTGGAAAAAGGGGTCCGACGGACCCGAGCCATCGGAAAGTCAAATTTTTTCATGCAAAGGCCCAATTCCAGCGCCCAAGGCCCGCGAAGCGGGTTTTGGGCGCTGGTTATAATATAAATTGATAGAATAAATATAAGGGCTAAAATTATAATTTCTAACTCTTACAGATCCTCGGCATCGCCTGCGGCTGCTTGGTGCTCAGCAACATCCTCACCATCACTTGCGTGAACTGGATGCGCATCCGCAACACGATCGAGTCGTGCGTCGACCGCTGGTTCTACCGTCACCCCGATGAGGAGAACCTGGTCTAGACAACAACAATGAACATTACATATTCGCAGCATCAACTGGGCAAGCAGGCTACCCCTCGACGGATCCTCAACTCGTTTTCCCCTTCTCCTCACGAAAGCAATAATCATTTGCGTGTATTTTGGCCCTAATTTTTTGTTACTTTTTTGCTTCCGGGAAGCCGAACCACCCCGCAGCTTTTCGTCATCGTTAGTGCCCCCCGGGTCCACAGGTCCATTACTGGTTCCAGAATATCCTCCTCAGCAATTTTGGCTTGATGCCCGTTTTGCCACGTCTAGATGAGCTTATATAGACAAACGGATAGTTTTTCGAGTCCCTCCCGAATTCGCCCGAGCCCAGCTTCTCTTTGCCAGTTGATGATTGTCTGACCTACAAACATATCTGATATCGCGTTTTTGATATTGTCCAGCCTCCCCCCTCCCCCACGTTAAGAATCTCAACTTGAAGTAGGTTTCAATGAGGTGCCTTTTCTTTTTTGATATGGTTGTCCCTGGTGTCCCCCCGAGTCTTACCCGCCCTTTCGCGCTGCATTCCTGACCCCCCGCCCCGGACTAATTTGAAATTTTTGGTTTGCCCAAGCTCAGGTGCTTTCCGCAAGCAATTTCTCGCCCCTCCTCATCCTCACCCGGAATTTTTTGGTTCTCCGCATCTGGAGCTTCGGGCTCAAACACGGTTCAATAAATGTTTATGCTGGAGCTTGTTGGTTTGGTTGAGGAATTTGCATATTGAAAACGTTGAAAGAACAAGTTGGACTTAGGTTTAGGTTTCGACTTAGGCTTGGGCTTAGGCTTAGGCTTAGGCTAACGCTTGGCATATGATGCTCATAT